>JAPKLW010000016.1:126334-149997 GCA_026898455.1 Plectranthus barbatus
TAGTGTCATATCATTTTCGTTTGTGAGAGGCGAGATTGAAAGTGAGATATATAGAACTTGCATTCGTTCTCTAGCTATTGATCATGAGTTTTTTACTAGAAAATAATATTAGGTCATCGTTTCCTAATCCTACCTTGCACATTGGGGTATTAGGTGATTTATTTGATCATTATTTGCCTTTCATACCGTTGTTCCCCGTGGTTAAGCTTAATTGGAGAATTTCTTTAAATATGATTATGATCAAGTTTAGGGGGATGTGTATGAGGATAAATACGGATAATGTGAGTTTGGGTTAGGAATTGATTGGTAATGTGATTTGGGTCCCGTTATTTAAGGCAAGAAAGAACAGAAGAAAAAGAAATGAGGAAAATGAAGGGTTGAAAAGAAAAGAAAAGAAAAGGTTGAAAAGAATGAATGGTGGAAGTCAAGAAAAAATAAGCAGCAATGAAAATTTGTTGTGGAAGAAAGTTTTGAAACCAAAAAATATATATGAAAACGTGCAAGTAGCATGAGAAAAACAAAAGTAAGGAGAAAATAAGTTGGAATAAGCCTCGAGATTGGCTGTTGATGAGTAATTGCTTGGGGGTTTTGGGATTTTGGTTGGAGGTTAGTCACTTAAGCCCAAAACCACTCATCTTTAGTCAACCACGTTATAACCAAATAAAAGACCTTCTTGATTCTAGAATTAAGCTCATTGTAGTGTAGTAGTGAGATAGGATGCAAGCCTATGGAAATCAAACTTGAGATCTTGTGCTTGCGTGAATGGTCCCTAAACACGAGAAGGAGTGAATTTCATTTGTTCTATCCAATTTTGTTGAGAGGATTGAGTCTCTTGTATTAACCGTTGTACTAATTTAGGTGATAATCTCGTTTGATTAAGGCATGCTAATATTGATATGATGAGCTATGAGGTATTGCACTAAGTAGGAAGATTTTTTTACTTTGTTTTGATTGAATACAATCAAAGGTTCAAGTTTGGGGAATTATGATATGTGTGTGAAATGACCACTTTATTGATGCATTATTGTGATTATTCATGCGTGTTGGGAAATTTGGCTAAGTTTCCTTTTCCCAGTAGCTACTTGTTTAGATCCTAGTTTTGGTGTTTTGGTGGATCAAATCCTAAGTCCTACCAGCGTCAGTTTGTCTCTAGAATAGCTCTAGTCTCAAATGTAAAGTCCTGTTTAGGTCTTTTGAGTTGTAAGTCGTAGCTGATCAAGACTCATGCTGGCTACTGTTCACCAGCATGAGATGTGCTTACCAGTTGAGAGAAGTCTCACCAGCAAGCGACTGACAAGACTCGTGCTGACACTGTTCACCAGCATGAGTAGAGCTAACGACTGGCTACTGTTCACCAGTTGGGAAGGTTTTCATCAGCAGGCGACTGACAAACCTTACCAGCAGAATAGATGTTCTCACTGACACTGTTCACCATCGGTGAAGCCACCAGTCATGGGAGATTCCAAGAGTTAACATCAGACATATTGGTAGACTTAGATTGTGCCAGCGCAAGTCACCAGCAGAGACTGCCAGCACAAGATCACCAGAATGATCTACCAGTCGGATGTTACCAGCAGAATTCAAGATTCGCTCTCCCAGCGTCTTAGAGACAAAAAGAAGATTCGTCGAGGAATTAACTGACAAAGTATGACTTTAAGGGAGGATACCTTAAAGTCTATCAGTTCAAGACACCAGTTCCGATTCCTCGTACTGACGAATAGTGCCGTTCTGACATAAAGAGATCAATGTCAGATAAAGTGGACAAACCGGAAATTCCTACCTGCCGCCGTCTGAAGGACATGCGAGGACAGAGACCTTTTCCGGATGAGTCCAAACGGCTAGAAATTTTGAATGGGATCCCGCGTCTATAAATACCTGGGATCCATCAACATTCAATACTCTTCACCTACCGAAAGACTGAAATTTATTACGCTCAAGCAAGTAAAAGCATACAACTTTCGAGGCCTTTCTAAAGGCTATCTGTGTGTTGATTTATTCAAACACGAGACTTCAAGCTTCCAGCTTGTAAGTTACAGATCTCTTTGGTGTTCTTTCTCCTCCGAGGAAGTTCACAGCAGCTCTTGTGCCAGCCAGCACTTGAGTTATTACGGGCAGTTTGCCGTAGAGGATTTACGTTCTTGGGAGAACTCAACACCCAACCAGTCAGAGGAGGAGGTTGAAGTGACGTGCTCGCACTCCATCCATCTGACGAGAGTTGAAGAAGGACAAGGACCGGGAGCGGTTGATCCAGTGGACTGGTAGACGGGGCATTTACCAGCTGGAGATAGATCGTAGGAACTTTGTACCGGATTACTCTTATAGTGAATTTCCAGTGAGTCGACTGGAGAGTGGACGTAGATCAGTTGATCGAACCACTATAAAAATCCTTTGCCTTTATCTGCTTTCAGTATTTAAATTTGTATTTGAAACCCAGCACTCAAGTGCTGGTGTATATCTGAAAACTGATAACTGTGCAAACTAGACTTAAAATATTCTAAGTGTTGAGCTATCAGCTGACCAGCCAGTCAGCCAGTCAGCTGAGTACTCATAGTGCCAGTTGACTTACCAGCTGACAAGGTCCCAGTCAGCTGAGTAACCAGCAGAGTGCAAGAAACGAACTAACACATTTTTCGCTGCCAAGTTATACCCTGATAATTCGGGACCAACAATGCGTATTTCACCCACATATCATAGGTTTGTGTTTAGATTTGTTATATTTTCGAGTTTGTTTGTGTTGAAGTTGTGTATGTGAGCATTTGAGCATAAATCCACGAGTTAGGCTAACTTTTGGAGTGATTTCAACCCAAATTTTGCACTTGTTGAGAAGATTTCGACCGACGTGGAGCATGGAGAGCAAAAGGGATGAAACAAAGAGCAAATTTTGACCCAACCCGTTTTGGTTTGATCAAAATTTTGCCTCTGTAGGAAGATTTTGGCCCAACCTAAATGGGTCGGGTCGAAATCCAGACTTAGCCAAATTTTTAGCAATCAGGACTGCACCAGATTTCGGTCAAAATGAACCTGATTTCGGTCAAAATCGACTGGGAAAATTCAAAGAACTAAAGCTGAAGACCATTTCGAGTGAAATGAAATCATTTCGGGCGAAATGTAGGCTTGGTAACTAATTATAAAAGGGGGGAAATTGAGTTGGTGAAGAACTTTTGGCATTTTTAAAAGAGATCCAAGGGGGAAAATAGGCGGTTATTCACCCCAAATCACTTCCAAACATCTCGAAACATCAAATCAAGGGAGAATCAATGCATTATCCATCCAAGTAGATGCTAATTGCTGAGGAAATTGAAGATCCAACCACGAAGATCAACATTTGGGGGAAATACTCTTCTCTACATTCTATTGTAATGGATTCTATTACTCCTGTAATTGAATTGAACCTAATCAAAGGTATGAGTGGCTAAAAAATTTTAGTTGGTTGAACAATGTTTTGAAACTATTGAGTTGATTGAATGTTTATTTACTTTCTCCTAGTTAATTGCAACATACTAGAGCTTTTTCAAAGTCAAGTAGTGTAGGCATTAACCAATTACTTGATTATTTTGCATCGAGATTGCAGCCATTCACGGGTTTTGATGTCCTGATTAGTATGATTACATGCATACTTTGAACCAATCCTTGTTTGGGGATAGTTTATATGTCCATAACTCACGAACCATTGGGAGTGAAATTTGAATCGATAGCATAACAACTTGAGAGTCTCATTTCATCAACTTCTAATTCAACGGTACTAAGGGAATTAGAAAGTATAGGGTGAGTTGATCATTACTAGGAGAATTAAAGATTTTTTACAGAATTTTATCACTTACTGTTGGTTCATAGGAAAGTTCTTACCAATATCCTACCTTCCTCATTTGTGAATTCTACCAATTTGTGAGATTCGATTGTTATTGTTTAAGAGTTTGTGTGTAGAAGTGTGGTGAATTGTTGCCTTATTAATTGAGATTAAAGCATATTAGTTCTTAGTGATTGATAGTTAGATAAGATTTAGTTTCTTGCCTAGATTAAAGCATACTCAACGATTGAAGTTACTAGGATACAAGCACAACACAAAAGTAACTAGTAATCTAAGTTGGCGAATTAAGAAGAACTTGGATTGGCAAATTTTATTCTTGACTCGCTAGAGATTTGGTTGATTTAGTTAATCGAATTTTTACAATATCACCAGTTCCTGGGCTATAAACTGATTAGCTGGTTTAGAAAAAAGTAGCATTTTGTAGCTACATCCACCACCAAAGCTAAATATATAGTCGTTGCTAGTTGATGTGTTCAAGTGTTTTAGATTAAGGAGCAATTACTGGATCATGAGGTCGAAACTGGATGTGGGCCTATATATTATGATAATAGTAGTGCTATGTGTATCACCAAAAATCCAATTCACCATTCAAGGACAAAGCACATAGGCATTCATCATCATTTTATCCGAGATCATGTGGAGAAGAAAGATGTATATGTGGAATACATCCGAACGGAAGATCAGTTGGTAGATATCTTCACCAAACCTCTACCAGAAACAAGATTCAAAGAGTTGTGCCTCAAACTTGGTTTACTTGAGTTTGATGAAAAGGACTCAGTTGTGCCTCAAACTTGGTTTATTTGGATTCCATTCAAGAAAGGTCGCAGAATTAAACTGAGTCCAAGCTCTCTATTTAAAAACTACAAAATTAGAATGTAAATCAGTTTTCAGTTTTCAGAGCTAGATGCGGGACATTTGAATTCTAACTTTGACTTGTCTCACAAGTCTCATTAAATGCAAGGAAGGCGACAGTTTAATCCAGAGGTGCCACGTGTTGAAACCCACTCCCCCACGTAGAATTATGACAGATAGTTCAATAGGCGCCATTTCCCAGTGGTCGATCATGCGCAGATGAAGTTATCTCGACCGTTCAATCTCATTTTCAATAAATTTGAGAAGGGTTTTGCATATTTATTCCTACTGCCTCTGCAAATATTTGAAGTACTCTCAAACCCAGAGAACTCAAAGCATTCAAGTTGTCATAGACATACATTCCATCATTTATTTCAAACCACTTGCATTCAATATGCCAAAAAAGGACATCAATGGAGAATCCCGAGCAAGGGACATAAACTTCAGGCCAAACTGGGTTGTTCTCTATAAGAGACGACATTCCTCATGCAGAACCCGTAAAATTGTCCAAAGGTGAAGAATCATCGATTAATTTAACGATAGAACAAAGAAGGGTTTCCCAGATAAACAAGGAGAATATTTTACTGTGGGAGAAAGCCAAGAAAGTTTGCCCAGACTCTCTTCTGGTGGAGAGACTGAAGAATGAAGAACTCATATACTACTTGACTGTATATCCTAAACGGTTCCATCCATTATGGTGGCTGAGTTTTATGCAAATGTTGTGTTTCCCAATGATGGAAGATCTTTCACCACCACTGTAGCCGGAGTACCAATCAGAGTCCACCCTCAATTGCTGAACAAACTATTCCATTGAAGAACAATGGCACACATGTTGCTTCCTACCGATATGGAGTGAAAAAAGAGATGGAAGAAAATTGGCAAAACAGGAAGAAGCCATCTGTCAAAATCGGCTGGAAAGTCACCATCAAGACGACAGAACTGGATAGCTTCTACAAATTCTTGGGGGATATTGCTATTGGGATGCTTCAATGTGAAGTGGGATCCCACTCCAAACTGAGCAAGAAGAAGTATTCAGTTTTGATGGCGATAGATGATGAGATTTGTGAAAATTGGGCAGAGTTTATTTTTGATAGGATGTTGGATAATATCAAGAAGAATTCCAACATACCTAGCAGGAGAGTTTTTGCTACTAGAGTTAGCTTCGGTCTGAAAATCAGTTTTCTGATTAAGAAACTAGTGTGTTCAGTAGATGAAGGAGAAGTACTGTTAGCCTCAGATTTCATTCCTCCCAACAATGATATTAAGGAAATTCTAAGCAGTGAAACTCAAAGAACTGAAATTGAGAAGGATGATAGTTTTCAGCAAGCGATGCAAGATCTGCCTACACTTAAAAACCGTAGAGAAGTTTCCAACAAGCCTACTTCAAAGAATCCAACTCCTAAAAGGCAAAAACTGGCGTCTCAGGTTGAGAAAGGCTAAGACACACCCAGTGAGGGAAGAGGTGATGCTTTTGCAAGAAACACAATCCCATTTGTTATGAATAAACCAAGATCATCGCATGCCAATCCAAAGAAAACTTTGAAGGAAGGAAAGAGGAAGTGCCCTAAAAATGAGCAAGAAAACAAGGATGGAGGGGAAGAAGAAGGAGGAAGAAGCCAAACGATCTGAGAAGGGAAAAGTGAAGGTTGTGGAGTTCCTAAGAAGAGGAAAGGGGATGGTTTTGATCCATTGAAGCTCAATCTCAGGTAGAAACTGGAGTTCAGGGAACCGATTGCCACTGCTTTTCCCGAACCTATGTTAGATCAAGTTTTTGTTGATCTTTACGAGGAAGCTACCTGACAAGAACATGTTCCTGAGGAAAGAACTATAGAAATTTTTGTTGATTCTGAAATTACTTCAGCTAAGGAAGGGGCGACCAACCCTGAACAACTAGCAAAGAAAATTGCTATGATTTGTGTGGACGTGCAAGGGGGTTCCACACCTTCTCAAGAGGAAGTGCTGGCTGCGCAAGCGGATGCCAACACATCTGCTGAAGAAACTAGGGCGACCACCCCTGAAAAACTGGCGGAATCAAAAACTAGAGAGTCTGCACAAGGGAAATATTCCACTAGTATTCAAATTGGAACCACCTCCCTTGGTTCAAAACTGAAAACTGCGAAGGGAGGTAAAACTGGCAAAACAAATAAACCTGGTGATTATCCTTTACCTTCATCAGATGTCTCATCTTCATAAACTGATTCAGAAGGCCTCACTGGTCTTCATGAGGTCTTCAGCTACACGAGAGACAAACTAAGAAGATGGAGCATCATCTGTGGGACAAGGGGGAAAAGGAGATGTCTACCATGCCAAACCAGTTTGCTACCTACAGAATTTCATTCAACGGGCTGCTACATTCTGAATTCACAATTGAAAGGCTTAAAAGCTGGTGCCCACCCATTGGCAAAATGGATATTGGAGATTCCAACTTGATTCCATGGGCTGCTGAAATTTCTGAAAAAGTTGAAGAGAAAGTTACTGAAGAAACCATGCTTCTATATCCAGACATTCTTGAAGAGGACTCCATGACTGCTATTGATCTTAAAGCTGAATTCAGACAATGGAGAAGGTTTGATATTGTGAAGCATGAGCTTGATGAAGAGGAGAGGACGATTATGCAGGCGAGGCTAGGTCTCACCTTCTGGAGGTCAGAAGAGGCTTGGGCCAAGGAGCGGAGTGGCCAAACTGAAAGAAGACAATTATCAGTGGAGCAAACTAGATAGAGGTTACTCAATATTCGAGCTTTCAGACTTCAAACTTTGCCTTCAAGGGAGACAATCAGACTACCTCCAAATGATTTTTTTTATGTTCTAGAAACTCCAGTTCCTACCCAGGAAACTCATGAAGAAGAGGTGCAGGCTACTGAACCAACTCCTGAAGACTATCAAAGTATCATCATTACTAGACTGGAGAAGGTCATGAAGATTGCAGCCTACCAAAGGAGATACGAGGATGAAATGGAGAGAGCTAAATTGGAACTGACCTATGCCGAACTTGAAAAGGAAGAAATGGAGCAGGTTGTCTCTTTATCTCATTAGCTTACTTTGATTTCTACTGCAGAGAAGACAACACAAACCATTCAAATGATTCAAGCGCCTGCTCAACAACTGGAAGAGGTTGCAAAAATCATCCAACGACGCCTGTTCATGAACAAACTTATGCTCCATCTGGAAGAAGAAGAAGAAGAAGCCAAAAGGAAAGCTGAAGAAGAAGCTGAAAGGCTAAGGCAAGAACTAGCCGATAAAGAAGAAGAAGCAAGAAGAATCATCAGTGGCATAACACCAGTTACCCCGACCATCAACGTTTGTCTTGAAAATCCATTAATTGAATTGTCGGAGGATGAACCCACAAATCAAGCCACAACCAGTTCCTCACAATCTTCCATTATTTTCAAAGTGAAGCACTTTGTCCAATCACAACTAGATATCATCTGACAAGAAATTCAAGAAGTAAAAACAAAACTGGAAGAGAAAGAGAAGAAAGACGCAAAAACAATAGAGGTTGTCTCCTCCCTCAAGTAGACTATGGCAACCCTCTTTGATGTTGTCGAAAAGGGGAAAGAAGAGAGGAAAAAGGAGGAGAGACTTAGGCGTGAAAGGGAAGAGGAAGAGAAGAGAAGAGAGACTGAGGAAGCCGAGAGGAGACAGAGAGAGGAAACTGAAGAGAAGCGGAGGGAAGCTCAAAGCTATGATGGAGTTGGCACAAAAATTTGCAGATCCTAACCTTCTTCCTAATCAGAGCAGCTCCCTCCGTAAGTTTTTAAGTTTTTTTTTTTTTTTTTGAAAATTTTGGCTTTTTTTGACCTGGCTCTTTTGATCAAGTAGACCTGGCTCTCTTGATGAAGCCTAGTTCTTTTGATCATCTAATTTTCAGTTTTTATGTACTTGTAACATACCACATTTAATGAAAAATTGAAAACTGGATTGAAGACAAACTCTCATTGTCTCTTTATTGCTCTTATAACTCTGATTCTTTAGCTGAATTCACATTTTCCAGTGTGATTAGCACTTTCATTTATCACTCTATTTTGATTATTATCGAGCAAATCTCTCCAATTCAAAAGGAAGATCAAATAGAATAGGTTGGTTAAGAAAATAGTGTTTCTGAGTAGTGTCTTTGTAAACTCGGTTCATCAATTGTCCTTTTTCTAGACTTTAAGAAAGATGGTTTTGACAACACCAAAAAGGGGGAAATTGTTAGGAACTAGAAAACCGGTACCCTTTATTTGATGTTTTGGTGTGTTGAAACTATCTTTTAGTTTCTATTCAGTTTCTAAATGTAATCCTTGTATAGGATAATTAAACTTGTAAAAGAGAAACTGGAAACTGGAAGTTATGAAGATCGAGAAGATAGAAGTCTAGTTTCTAAACTAGAAACTAGAAAAGAGCTCGAGATATCTGAAGTCAAGTTTCAAATGTAAAAGTTGAAGAAACTAGAAATTAGGAGTCTAGCTTTGAAACTTGAAAAGAAGTAGGAGACCAATTTTTGGAAACTGGATTTTCACCTGCAAAGCTTTCACAATGGAAGGAAACTAGAAACTAGAAAAGTAGAGGAATTCAGTTTTTAGTTTCAAGGCTATAAAGAGCACATGAAAAGTGAGAAGACAAAAGGAATCCGAGTGGAACTCGAGTCTTATCCAAGATTCCTTAGAAAGTGTCTACCAATTATCATGTACGAGGAATCATTTAGTTTTGAGTTCCTCGGACTGGCGAACTTAACTATGACAAGAGCATGTAAAAGTACACTGCACAAAAGCAAAAGCAAAGTAGAGCAACTGAAAAGCAGGAAAAAAGTATGGCGATGATTGGACGACATGCTCTTTGTCTCTAACGGACATAAATTCAAACGGTCATCAAATTCACCTATAAATAGCAGACCACATCTTCAGAGGAGAGAACTTATCATTCACGCGAAAAACAAGCAGAAACTCTGTCGAACTAAAAGCTCTCAAAGCTCTCTGAAAATTTCGTGTGTCTGTAAAGAACACGAGGCTTAGCTTTCAAGTTTAAGTTATTCATTTGGTGATATTACTTTTTAAGTAATATACACAGCAGTCAGTTTTCTTTATCGAGATTCTGATTCTCACGAGCAACTGCCAACCACAAAAAGTTCTGGGAAGAACAGCAAACATCTCATTCCAGTTTGAAGACTGCGAGGTGCATCCTCGCTTCAAGACTCAAGAAGCGGAGCAAGTTTCTGGGCGAGTGCGCTAATAGGCCGACATACATTGGCATTCGACGGGCTAGCTATAAATCGTGAGATCTTGTAATCAGCAACTTAGTGAATTTCCAGAATAAGTTCTGAAGAGTGGACGTAGGACTTAAGGATCCGAACCACTATAAATATAATGTCTTGTTTATTGCTTTATTTAAGTTTCTGCATTCTAGTTTTCAAACTGTGGTTTGAAACCTTCAATACTTTCTAAGTATTGAAGTGTATAACTGAAAACTGAAACTTAACACTATCAGAGGCAAATTTAGCTAAATCAAGTTTTCCGAAACTGAAAACTGAGATTAGTTTTCAGAGTGCAAACTATCAAAATACTTTCGTTGTATATTCAAACACCATTTTATAACTATTGGCGCCTTGTCTTTTTAACTACTTCTTTATTTTAATATATAAATAGAATTGAGCATAGCACTTGAGTGTCTATTCTAACATAGATAATTCCCAAAGTCTTTGCTATTTGGATTTTGCTCAACTAACATCTCAACATATTTAATAATATCTTTATCTACTTCATTTCCTTAAGAAAATAGCATGATAATTATCTTCCTAATAATAATAATTATTATTATTATTATTATTATTATGTACAGAAATGTTCAAATGTGCACTATTAATGTATTTGCAGCTGAATCTTACTAGTAAAGTAATAAATTATTATTATTATTATTATTATTATAAATGTTCAAATGTGCACTATTAATTTCTTGCAGCTGATATTGTAACATAATATTTGTAGTAGGATCAATTATAATTATTCTTAATTACTCTAACCTATTACCATATTAATCATGCTCGTGCCGGAATTGGAAGATTTATGTCATTACACAAACAGTATTATTAGGCATTCATAATTGTATCAACATTTGAATTGCGAGAATTAGATATGTAATTTTTTTAAATAAATATAAATATTCCGCAATTATATCAGACCCTAATAATAAGCACTTTTGGAATAGAGGAATCAATCACAAGGCCTTGTGAACTCTAAATTCAATTATATTATATGTATGTAACAAACCGGAGTTCAATATATGTACACTGTTACACAACAGCAATAAATGGGCCGCGCATATGGGATTGGAAAGTAGAAGAAAGCATTATTTGTATCTTGTCGTTAATACTTAGTAGTCAGCCCCACTGAATTTACACTATACTCATGGCTGCTGCAATTTACACCTCATTTTCTTCTACATCTATATCTGACTTGCATCCACTTTCACCTTACTCATTTGCTTTCATGCCCTTAACAATAAGAGAGTTTACCAGTTTCCGCAACACCCCATTATCAACTAAGATGCTCGTTAGCGTCCGCCTCAACTCCATGTCTTCATCATCGCCACCCTCCACTAAATGTTGAACCTGAGGAGATTTCGGACATGAGTTTAATCGACTTCCAATATTTTAAACTAATTATTTAAGATGCAGTATGCACCTCCAATTCCAAACTCTCCCATAAACCATCACCATGATACATGTTAATATTGATGCTGATTTACTATCTCTAGCTTTTTCAATAAGATGATTTAGAGAATAGAGATCAATTGAGGTGATAAAGCAAGGACGAGTACCTCCGCGATGAGAAGGTCTATTTGATTCTCGGACGTGGCCACAAAATCCAAATTATCCAATAATGATGGAAGATTGTTAATAGCATCACCTTTTGTGTTTGTTAAATTATCCACACTGCACTCCTGGAGCTGATCCTGGAAAATCTTGCATTTATGCAGCAACTTTCTCCAAGAGTTCCTCACTTGCTCATTTCTCCCTCTTTCTTCTTGTAGAAGTTCCTGGGGTTGCAGAAGCAGTTCCAAAAGCAAAAGGTGCATAACTCTTAACAAAATGAAGTTTATCCAGATTCATACAAAGTCCAATTATGCATGCAATAGGAGAATATATGAAACTGATTATATAAAATAATCGCACATAAAAGCTTGAGAGGGACACAGGTAGGAGAACACATATTGTGGGAAAACAGCAATCTGAAAGACATCCAGAACCCAGAGAGGGTTTAAGGTTTAATGAACTTAACTAAGCTACATAGGTCAAGCGAACTGACAGATGACATTTTTATGCAATTAGAGGAACAAAGTATACCTCCATTTTAGATTTTTCTCTCAACGACTGCTTAAGCTGTTGTGTCAATTCTGCTTGGGAGCTTCGTAGAGATTTTACTTCCTTGACCAGAACTCTGATATCAGCTTTAGACTTTAGTTCCATCTCTTGATGTCGTTTCAACAAGTCCTCAAACTGCTGTTTTGCATTATCCAACTCCTGACCTAAATTATCGGCCTGCTGATTGGCTGGTGAAATAGAAGGCTGAGCATCTGGCCTCTGGTCCTGAAAGAGGTTACTATCATTATGGGATTTTTCAAGCTTGCAAAACTACAACAGCAAGTACAAAAGACAGGATTCATAACCTGTTGAGAATTCAACTTCAGTTCCAGTTCTATTGACCTCCGCCTAAGTTCTTCCATGTCCCACTGCATTTGCGTAACTCTTTCTCTTTCAATTAGTATAGCCTGCTCGAGATTTTCTTTACTTTTTTGTTTAGAAGTTTCAAGCTCGACTTCCAAATCCTTCACCTGGAAAGAAATTGCAAGTCTTCGATTATACATCCATTATATTTGGATAAATATTAATGCTTGGACAAAAAAGTCATGTTTGCAGTTAGCATTTTTTTGGGCCTTGCAACAAACCATTAAAAACGAACAAAAATGAGATCAGATCACCATTAATTGACCAAATACAAGCAATATCTAACTAATGCTACTATTACATGACTACTAGAGTTAAGCTATCATGTTTGAATCTGATTATTAATACTAAAAGAACAACTGAAGGACTCAAAACTGCGATTGACTTTTGATGTTTCCATATATCCTACGTTTATAGCTAAACAATCCTGAAGCCAAAGTATGAAATGAGGTTCAGACTTTCAGCATTATGATACCTTTGTCACAAGATACTCCTTTACAGCAACTTCTTGATTCAACCTTGATATAAGATCTTCCATATCAGTTTTGGCATTAATCAATCTCCGCTGCATTGTCATAAGTACTCTATTCATCTTATGGCGCTGATCCATTGGGACCAAAAGGTGTATATCATCCGGGATTTGAAAATCTGAGTCTACGACAGTTCCCATTGTTCTTGCAGCCTCGGCACCACCCCCAAAATCAAAAGGTCCATGTCCATTTGAATTAAGAAATGCTGAACTTGATGACTCGCTGTCTCTTAAAGAGCTCCTGTCACTTCCAATACTCTCATTTGAAAGCTTTCGACCATGATGAACTAATGTACTGCGATGAGTCAGATGCTCCGACACATCTTCAACATGATAAGAGGCTTTCAAAGAACTTCCATTACTCATATTCCGCTCAGAGTTATAATTTTCTCTGGCATGCGGTTTATGTTTAGGAAAATTTTCGAGCTTCTCAAGAATAGCATGCCCCATTGACAAGCCCTCGTCAATATTTGATATGCCATACTTCACAAATTTATCTACTGGACTGGTTACGTCATCATAAAATGAGAGATCTTCAGTCTCTACTTCAGAGTTGTTATCCCTTCCAAGGCTAGGAGAACCAACATCAGAAATCTCATAAGCTGTATCACTTCCATAATCTGACGCCACTGACGAACTACCCACAAGCATAGACATGCTTGTATTTGGATGAATTTGAGGAGATGAATCTGATGCTGTTACAGACATATGCGACTCTGGAATCTGTTGACCCTCTTCATGGAATGCTGAAAATAATTGTAAGAAAAAGAGAATTTATATGACAGGCACAAGTATGGTAATTAACATTCCGTAGAGTAGCTTATCAAAATTTCGATACTTCAGCCAAAGCAATAATAGAAAAACTACTAGCATAAAATAAAAAACCCAAAAATCATAGCACACGCACATGACCTAGCAGCAGCTTCCAGTTCAAGGAAGGACGCAACTACCATGCTTCTTGATAATTCAATATCCGAAAGTAACTTTGCCATCCATTCCTCCAAAGAACTCCTTCTCTGTAAAAAACAGAAGCCTCTAATAATTTAATAGTTGACGGAATCTAGAGAAATAGAATACTAACAAGAAGGAATCATGTCTCCAATCTCCACCCTAGAAGTTATTCCTTATTTTGTTTCAGAGAGAAGCTTGGCTTTGGAGACATCATAAGGCACAAGAGCAATCATAATCTATGCATGAAGAATACAATTTTAATGATATAAGCAATAAACAATCTTTACCGCTTCCAGCATTGCTCTTGTTTTCATCCGCAAGAGCCCCTTTGGGGGAGTTGGTGGAATGTTTTTCCGAGGAAAGGCCCGTTTAAGCTGCAAAAAGGGATGAGAGCAGTACCAGAATCAGTGATTACAACGTTGTAACAGACAACATAAAAGTGCAAGTCCATGAGATGAATGACATTTCCTTATACACATGTATAATGATTCTTCAGTAATAAATAAAATGTTTGAACTTACAGCAGCAAATAATTTTAGGAAATCATTAAATCTTCTCAACACGGTTCTTGTGGTTGTAATCCCCTCTGGTGACTGTATACCAACCTGCACCCTATAAAACTGCAACCTATAATTGTTAATCCTGGAACCACTAGCAAGTGAAAGCCCTACATAGAAACAGATCCTAATACAATTATGCAACTAGAGAGAACCAGAGCATTCACCATCAAGTGCCAAGATTCACGACAACCAAAAAGGGTAGAAGCTGAATATATGACATTTTAAATGTTTTATCAATCATGAAACTCAACTTTCACATCATCCTGTTGCTGGAAAAACATGATTTCATCTTAAATTAGTAAAGCAAGGGTGACACCTAGATCATCATGACTAATGTCTTGTTAACCCTCTCTGTTGATAAAAAGTGAAGCAATCTCTTCTAATTAATATTCAATTTATGCAAAGTTATTACCAATTACAATGTACAAACTATATCATCGAATGAACAAATAAAAGAAGTATTATATCAATACCACTGTTGGCTCAGAATCTCTGGACTTAGCAAGCACAATCCATGAAGGTACAGTAACACAGTAACTCCATCCTGTTCGAGGATCATGAGGCCAAATACTTGCTCTCCCTGCCTGCAAATTACACAACATAAAAACCCAGAGGAAAGTAGTACCAATCATGTCTGAGAAGTGAGCCGTAATAATGTTTGTTCATCAAGTAAAGCAAAACATAGCACCAAATCCAGTGCTCCATAATTCAATAAACTTGTTTAACAAAAAATGCAGGAAATGGTGTCTAGTGGAACAGCATTCAGGCAACTACCGGCTTAAGCAAACTTCAAAGCAGAAAATCACAAAGACGTTTAAGCCTTTTCTCACTAGGAAACAAATTCCCTTAAGACCTCAACGTGAGCTCCACCATTCATTTCCATTAAAAGCAACAGAGAATCAATTTCTTACACTATGTACATGTAACATGATACGACATGTTATAACAAAATAAAATTGTTTAGTAAATCCAATATGAGCACTGCACTCATACGTATCAAATAAGCAAATAATGGAACCCAAAATTTACAAGTATCCATTTTATATATCTGCCAACAGAATGTCAAATGAAGATATTTTGAGCTCTCGTCCTCATTAAGTTGAAATTCATATACATATTAAGCTGATCACACGATGCAACTCATAAACCAAACATAGATAATCGATCCAGCAACCAAATATTAAATTGATCAAAGCATTCAGCTTAGTGGATCAATCAGCAGTGAATTCAGAAAATTACAAAAAAAAGACAAAAAGAATAGAATCACACCCAAATTCGAGGCGGAGGACTCCAGTCCATTCCCAACGGCAAAGGTGAAGTCCCATCGTGCCGGTGCATCGGTGGACTATGCCCCTGCATCTCCACACCTCTGGATCCGATATCCTTGCGCGGCGTAATTCAACAAACGGTCGATCAATTCAACATATTGATCACTACCATGTTCCTGAATTACTAATATCTGGCAGCAATTCACGGCGAAACCGATGAAATGAGCATCAAGTGTAAGCGAATCTAAAGTGCAATTAGGGTTTTGAGGGCTTGAGATCGGAGGGCGCACGTTAGTCCCTGGCCGCGTACTGAAAGGAGAAAAGGGGACGATGCTAATAAGCGCAGGGTGCGTCACGGTGCTGCTTCGGCTTCACGTCTTTTTTTTTTCTTTGATCCTGTTAATGCGTTTGTTAAATATAGTGCGGCTAAAACCACTCCAACTCTCGCACCGGACGTTACTGGAAAGCAGGGACCGGAGAGGATCGTTTGCTTCGATAAGTTTTGTCTTCTTCTATTTAATTTTTATTACAAACAAGACAGAAAATGAATAAAAATGGGATTTTTCCATTCATAATTTATGATAAGATTATTATTTGTATTAGAGGAAAAACAGATTTTCCATCTATAACCCTAATTATAAATTTACTGAACTGCCTTGACGCGAGTATTCGCAGCCTAACAACTTTACCCAAAAATGGTAAATCAAACCAATCAAATTCATGCCAAATTTCAAATCAAATATTGAATTTCATAATTTATGATAGTTATATAAACATAATTAAGCAGAATGTGGGTGTATTACACGGAATATGTACTGAGAATCAATGTGCTCTAAATTTTAATTAAGTTATACGAACTTAATTAATTATAGAGAAGAATCACAATTTTGAAGATAAAAGGTATACATCAATAAATTGTTGAAGATAAGATATGAGATTCGTTTTGTTTTTTAATCTTTTTGGATAAATTTATTAGATTTGCTTTTATAGATTGATTAAGATTATATTTGATTTCCTATTTGATTAGAATTGATGATTTATTTTCTCCATATAAATAGAACTTGCTATTCATATTTTAATTGGAGTTTTTTTAGATTAAAATATGTTGCTAAGTTATTTTCTCCCTTTTAAGAGATTTTAAATTTCTGTGGTTATCCTTATTTTTTTATCGATTTATAATTCAGACTTTCATATCTGTCTGTGATGTCTCCACTATTTCCTTCTGTTAGGAATATTGTATCATTTACTCTTATTTGTAATTATTTTAGTTTTGGTGCATCAAAGCTAGCATATCTAATTTCTAGCAACATAGAATTATGTCAAAATTGCAAAAGTCTTGTATATGATAATCATATTCGAGTTGTAATAGAGTTATAAGAACTCGTTGAAGTTTGCTGAAGGAGTCGGCAAAACTTGAAGAAAAATGCTAGAAGACTCGAACAATGAGAGAAGAGATTGCTCAACGAGTCAGCAAATATAAAAATTGCTAAGGTGACTAGCAAACAATGGAGTATCAAAAGGCTAGCAAACCTACGAAGATTGCTGGAAGCACTCAGCGAATACATCAATATTGCTGAAGGATTGAAGCAAGCAGATTGCTGAATCTCAGCAGAATTGTTGAGATGTCAGCAAACGAATATCTACCCAGCAAACGACCAATAGATGTCTACAATCCGAATAAAAAGTTGTAATGAGAAAGGATCTTTGATTCCCAGAATTAAGGAATCTCCGAAATCAAAGATTGGAACAATCAGAGACGAAAAATAGAGCTTTAGACTCAACTAAAAGTTCCATTCTGACAAGTCGGCTAATGAAAGAAAAGAGCCAATCAGATATGAAGGAGATCTGAAGAGTCTCTGCACTCCTCTGAAAAGGGAGAACGGAGATTGGCGAGCAGACATTCAGTGCCTAACGGACAAGATTCTAAGAGACGTTTGAATCTTCGTCTATAAATAGAAGATATTGCAAAAGCACAAGAAGTTCGGCAAAATTCAAATATTCATAAGCTTACGCGAGATCTCTCATACTCACTGTCGGATTCAAAATTCGATCGTATATCGATTGAGGCTTTGTTAAAGCTTCGGAGTTTATCTCAAGACCTTTAAAGCTCGCTTTTAAAGTTATTTTTGGGATTCTTTCTATCCTAGAAAGAATTTAGCAATCACCTTGATCTTCAAGAGTGATTATTACGGGCTACTGCCGCAAGAGAAGGAAGGTTCTGGGAAGAACTATAAAACTCCTACTTCGACGTCCAAGGAGAAGGGAGGTGTGTCCCCACTCTAAGGAGTGTCGAGTAGAAGATTGACGACCGAGGTGCTTGAAGATGCGTGGTGATCAGATGGAGGTGTTGTTCACAGTTAGAGATCTAGTCTGACCTTTGTAATCGATCTTAGTGAATTTCCAGTCAAGTGGACTGAAGAGTGGACGTAGAACAATTGTTCGAAACACTATAAATTTGGTGTCTTTTTACTATTTACTGTTTTATTACTTATTCCTTATTTTGAAACACAACACATCAAGTTTTGTCGTATAACTTGAAGTAAATCTAAGTATTATTCGAGCTTAAGCACATATTTCATAAACACTTTCTAAGCCGCGACCTTAGTAAGATAAGTGCAAGACCTATTTAATATTCTGCTGCAACTATAAACACTATGATTGGGGACCAACAAGTGGTATCAGAGCGGTTGGTCTTTACAAACTAGCTGTTTGTGAGTCGCTTAGGACCAGATCCATTTTTCTTGCATATTTTCTTGTGTTTTTGTGTTAAGCTCAGGTTAAAGGCAATGGCAAACAACGCAAAGTTGGGAAAGTTCTCTCTAGAAACATACAACACCTAGAAAAAGAGGTCGCTGATTACCCTTGAAGAATCATCCTGAGATGGCGCACGTGATCGAAGTTGGACCCATCAAAATTCAGAAGGTGAATGCTCGACTAGGTGAAGATGTTAATGGACCAGAAATGGTGGACAAGCCATGCGAGGAGTGGACCTCGGAAGACCGGGTTCGATTTCAACTTGACTACGTGGCTATGAAATTGATTCTAAACTCTCTATCTGAACCTCTAGTGACATAAGCCCTGAAATAAAACAATGCCAAAGAAATGTGGGACTTTCTTGGCACCTTGAGTCAAGAAACAGATCAGATGAAGCATAACAAGCTTCAACAGTGCATGGACAAATACGAGTCATTCCAGATGCGCATTGGAGAAACGATAAAGGAAATGGAAGTTAGATTTAACTCGATCGTGTCTGAGTTAAAGGAGTTGGGAAGAAAGTATGAACTTCCTGACTTGAATGCAAAGATACTTTCGAAGATGCTAAAAGACGATTGGTTTGTCAAGGTGACAAGTCTCAAGGAGAAGATCTTTCGAATATGACCACAAAAGAATTATTCGCGTAACTTCAAGACCATAAATGGGATATCATGCAGATGAACAAAAACGAAGCTATGAGGGCTGCAACATCTATTGAAAATCATGTCAAGGATGCATCATATTTCATTAAGAAAGACACACATAAGTGGAAGACCCATAAGCCATTCCACTCAGATCATCCAACTCAGCCAAGCCCACCAAAGGAGCCCACATCAGCAAGTGGATCTCAATCTAAAGAAACTGAATGTTCCATCAGTGAGCTGGAGGAACAAATGAGAAGACTGCAAAAGCTATTGTTGAATGCTAAAGGCAAGAAAGAAGAACCACAACAAAGTCAGCCAGCAGAGAACCGGACAACCAGGAAGACGCCGAGGACGTGCTATGAGTGCAACTCTCCTAATCACCTAAAATTCGAATGTCCTCGAATAGATCCAGAAGAAAGGGAGAGACTGATGAAGATCTTTGAGAGACGCACGTCAAAAGCTACTGCTATCCAGAACAAAGATACCAGACATTCCAGACTATGACGATGAAAGCTACTCTTTAGAAGATGAAGAAGATGTTCTTATAGTATTCATGGCAAAAATCAATGATGACGAGCAGGTAGCAGAATAACCTCTAGTTGTCACGAGTAATCAAGTAGAAAATTCTATTATGTTTGCTACTTCAACTTCTGAAAACTTGCATGATACTACTGAGTCATGTTTTTCTGACTCAGGAGATGTTACCCACATATCATACAGTTTTCGTGTGCTTTTGTCTTGTTTTCGTGTTTTGTTGTGTTGGTGTTGTGTAGGGATAGAATTGAGCAGTTTTCGTCAAGTTTGGCCCAATTTTGGTAAAAAATCGACCTGGATCGTGTTTATGCATGGCAAATACCGACCCGGATGGAGCAAATGAGCAGCAGGGACATTTGTGAGCCAAATTTTGGTCCGGACCATTCTGGGTTCGATCGAGATTTGCCTCTGTCTAGCAGAAATCAACCGAAACCCTGCTCAGCTCTCAGTTGGGATTTTCCAGATAGAAGCAAATCCCGGTTGAGGCAATTCTATCCCGAGTGAACCTAGACTTGCTGTTTTGGTAGTTTTTCAGTTTTGAAGCATCCGGGTCAAGCCAATCTCATTCGGGGTGAGATGGAGGTCTGGGAACTTAGTATAAAAGCTAGAAGGACGAATTGGGAAAGAACTTTTGGCACTTTTACACATTTTTTGCGTTTATTTCACTCCAAAATACTCTACCCGCTCTATCCAACCATCAATTAAGGAGGATCTTCATCCAAATCTATCCAATTGATGAAGATCATGAAGAATCAATTATAGATCAAGACCAAGGATCCAATTTGGGGGAAATTGCAATTTCAAATCTATTTGTAATAGCTAAGTTTTTTTGTTTCCTTTCAATTGTACCAATTCCAAGGTATGAGTAGCTAAACAAAATTGGATGTTGGATTGAATAATGTAGTGGATATTTTTTTATCAATTGATTACTTGCTTACCTCTTCCTTGTTGATTAAGGCATGCTAGATCTTGTTCCTATTCAAGTAATGTAGATAAGAGTCAATCCTTGATACTTGACATTGAGATTGCAACCAATACGCGTATTGATATGTCGTGATTAGCATGTTCTTATACATGTCTCGATCCAATCCCTGTGCGGAGGAAGCATATAGGTTAAGTATCCATGGTCATTTGGGAGTGTGTTAGAATTAGATAACGTGACGGTTTGATAATCCTAGCTCATCTACGATTAATTCACCGGTGCTAAGGGGGTTAATCATATTCGTGTGGATTGACCATCTCTTGGATGATTAATTTATGTTTGCATGATTCAATTGTCATTAATTGTTCACTACAACGTTCTTTCCAATATCCTACTTCACTTCTATTGAGATTCCTTGTTTTGTGCTAGATCTTATTATTGTTGGATTATTTGAGGTTTTGTTAATGAGTATGATGATGATGATGGAGATTACAAGATTAGATTCATATTTTGTTATTAATTTCTAGCTAGATAAATAGGAGTTAGATTGTGTTAGTCAATACTCAACTCAATGATAGGATTGCTTAGATACCATAGCAACTCAACACAAACTAGTAGTCTAGCAGGCGAACGAAGAAGGTCCCGGATTTGATATATTTTTATTCTTGGTTAGCTAGGAGTTTAAGTGATTGAACTTTTAGCGCATCAAGTTTTGACGTCGTTGTCGCAGACTTATTTGAGTAGGTTGCTAGATATTAGTGAACATGAGTTGTTCGTAGTCTAAGTGTTTGTTTGATTTAGATTTTTATTTGTTTGTTTGATTGGAGCTTTTGGATTCTTGTACCTGGTTTATGATCACGAGATCCAAAGCTCGGTTGTTGGAGGAGCAAAAGCTGAGATAAAGAGTTGAAAGAGTTGAATTTGAGATGGAGGATCATAGAGATGAGACGAAAAGAATGGATGACCTTCAAAGATAACTGAGGAGGTGAGGGCAACTTTTAATGGAAGAAATGAACCAAAGAGGCCGTTGCAAAACCTTTTCTGACCTCAAGGAGAAAACGCCACGGGAGGATTCCGGTTGGGGGTCAACGCAACCCAATTTAAGATCAAGCCACAACTTGTGCAAATGATCCAAAACAATCAATATGGTGGCCATCCGACGGAAGATCCCAATGCGCATATCTCCCGGTTCTTGGAGATTACCGATAAGATCAAGATAAACCAAGTGCCTCAAGACCAAATTCGGATGAGACTTTTCTCATTTTCACTTAGAGACGGGGCAAGGCATTGGTTTAAAGGTCTAGACAAGGGAAACATTACCTTGTAGGATGAGTTGCGTGAAAAGTTTTTGTTCAAGTATTTCCCACCGAGCCTTACTTTGAAACGAAGAGCCGATATCACTTCGTTTGGTCAAAGGTATGATGAGCCTTTGTATGAGGCTTGGGATCATTTCCGAGACTTGGTCAAAGAGACTCTTTGCTCAAACGAGGATAAAATCTTGTAAGAGTCTGTGTTTTCTAATGAGTCCAAGCTCTCAGTGGAACCCCTAAGACTACTGAGTTCAAGCTCTCAACAGATATCTATAGACAGTTGAGGATAAAATCTGAATATATCCTTGCTGACTGTTGAGTCCAAGCTCTCAGCAGATGATCAATGTCTAAGGATTAAAAGGACCATAATGATTAGCTCGATTGCTGAGTCCAAGCTATCAACAAACAAATTTAGAAGGTCTAAGGAATGCTAAGATCACAGCAGAATCAAGAAGTTAAATGCTGAGTCCAAGCTCTCAGCAAATCATGTGATCTACATTATTCAAAATAAAAGGGTATTTCTGATAATCAAATGCTGAGTCCAAGCTCTCAGCACAAGCCTTTCACATTGCTGGATATGCTACTCTAAGCAAATGCATCTCTGCATGTTGACAAGCAAACAAGGAAGAGATAATCATTTCAAATATCTCGAAAAGCGGGATTATCTATTGATAGAGAAGCTACAGAGTCCGCATTAATTGAGAAGGTGACTCTAGCTCATAGCGGCGACGAATACACAGAAGACACGTAAGCCACGCACAAGCTTCCAACTTCGTGGGACGTAAGGCGAACCGTCACCAACTGCCCAACCCTCGATTCATCCAGATCAGAAGTAGAGATCCAACCGTTCACAGCAAAGTCGATTACTTGGGATCGTATAAAGGAAGTTTGGCTTGGAAATTCTAAACCCTAATACTCCCTTTACTTCTAATTTTGAAATTTCTTCTACTCTACATCATTTTGAGTTTTCAGAAGAAACATCAATGGCAGAATCTTCCAACCGCACCAATCCCCCTGCTGAATCATCCGGACGGTCCATCATGCCCGGAGAGCCTGAACAATTCAAACTAATGTTCACAAGAATCTACAAGATGGAGGACATTGATGAGTCAATTCCATAGTATCACCTAGTTGCCATAAGTCATGGCAAGGAACCTGGTAAACTGACCTATGAGCAGAAGAGAGCGGCTCAAGTCAAGAAAGACAAAATACTCTACGAACCACTGTTCCAGAAGCACTGGTGTGACATACTCATCGGTAAAATCGACCGTGAGAATTTGTTGAAGTATCTATTTGTGGAACCTAAGAAATTTCGTTCGTACATAGTTGCATAGTTCTTTGCTCGCGTAGTGGTTGACAAAAATGAAGAGTTCTTCACTACAAGTTTTTGGGCACAATAATTGTTGTGAGTCCAGAAGTTTTGGAGAAGAAGTATGGACTACGAGGAGACGGAGAAGATGTAGCCAACTATAAGGTTAATGATGAAACTGAAATGCAGAAGAGATGGCTAAGGCGGAAAGAGGAGAACTTCAAAGAACCATGGAAGATAGCAGCACCCCTGAGGTCACTGGCAGAACCAATGAAGAGCCTTGCATAGGTTGCTATAAGGATGATAGTAGGCGAGGTTGGTTCACTCTCTGAACTAAGTGCTAAGAAGTTTGTTGTTATGATGGCGATTGAAGATCAAATCCGAGGAAATTGGGCAAAGTTTATCTACACCAAATAGCTAGCGCATGTGTACAAGAACAAGAACATGAAGACAAATCGTACGTTCACCCAAGATGTGTTGGAATTGTATACATAAAAGTATTATGATTGGTATATTAGGAA
>JAPKLW010000016.1:169997-190985 GCA_026898455.1 Plectranthus barbatus
GTTTGGCTCGCCCGGGCCATCAATAACCGCCAAAATCACCCAAAAACTGACTTGGCTCGGCCGAGCAAGGCATGGCTCGACCGAGCCAAGTCTCTGTCCGCTCGCTCGACCGGTCCTGCACCTGCTCGGCCGGTCCTGCGCGATCTCACGGTTTTGGCCATAACTTCCTCTCCCGAACTCCGATTGACCCGATTCCAGTTGCATTGGAAAGCTAGCTCGAAGCTCTATCTATTTCCATGCTGAAAACAGCCAAGTGCTGAAAATTACATTTTGGCTCGGCCGGTCGAAGTTTGGCTCGGCCGGTCGAAGTCTCCAAACTCCAAAACCTTGCGATTTTCCTCCAAAACTCCACCAAATATGCTTGTTTATGCCAAAAACCTATCCTACACAAGTCAAACACACAAAACACGAAAACACAACCAAAATACGACAAAAACATATGATACGGGAGTAAAATAGCCACAAACAAATATGTTCACTAATCAAAATACGGGTCATTTTACGCACGTATCAACTGGAATATGTGAATTCAACTAAAAGAGTATCTAAGGTAAGAGACAATGAGAAGTTGTCTTCAAACCAGCAGTTTTTGACCTTTCATTAAATGTGTTCATTACATAGTACATGAAAAGCAAAAAACTGCGACAAAAGATACAATTGTAGCGCCATTACTCCTTAGACTTTTCTTGATCTTGCTCTTTGTCCCTCGGTTTTTCTGGAGTGGAGGTGGATGAGGAAGCTTTAGACTGCTTAGCAATGGTTTTTGGCCATTTCCACCATCCATTTCAACTATTCTTCCCTGGCCTCTTTCATCTGTTGCATCTATATCTGCAACTGCATCTGCTTTTGCTTCTGCATCCTCTCATCTCCCATCTCGTCCCCCTTTTTGACAATATCAACCAAAGTATCCATGGTCGTTTGGATTTTGTGACTCATTGCTTGGTCTACTGCTTGGTTAATAGCATTTTACATAGCATCAGTGAGGATCATGGTTGGAACACCAACTGAGATGGGGTTTGGAGACAGAGTTTCTTCCCGGGTAACAATGGACTATTCAGCAGTGATAGGAACAACTTATTCTTCAGGAATTTTTTTATTTCCGGTAGATGAGTAGTGGCAGCTGCTTCTTCCTCCTCTTTCCTCTTCTGCTCAGTGGCACCTCTTCTTCTTGCTTTCTTTTCAGCTCAGCAGCAGCCTCTTCTTCTTGTTTTTTCCTTTCGGCTTCTTCAGCCTCCTGCCTTGCTCTTTCAGCGGCCTCGACCTCCTTTCTGGCCTTTTCTGCTTCGGCTGCTGCTGCCGCCAGTTTGGCTTCTAGCCATGCTTTCTCTGCTGTTGCTTCTTGCTCTCTCCTGAGCCTTTCCTTTTTCAAGCTTTCTTCCTCTTCCCTCCTTAATCGCTCTTCTTCCTCCTTACTTAACCTTTCTTCCTCTTCTTTCCTTAGTCTTTCCTCTTCTTCTTTCCTTAGTTTTTCCTCTTCTTCTTTCCTTAATCTTTCTTCTTCCTCTTTCTTCAGCCGTTCCAGCTCCCTCATTTTGTCTTCTTCAAATTGGGATAGTTTTGTTCGAAACCTCTCAACTTTGGCATTCAACCTTTGTTGAAGATCATGTAGTCTCTCCAGGCCAGTGTGGCATTCACCAATCTTTCTTTCGATGCGCTCTAGAGTAGACTCTCCTCTGTCTTCACTGCCATCTTCTTCTCAGAGGTCATCCTGCTTAGTTCCCCCTAAATCTATGAAGGGAATTCCTTCTTGTTCTTCGCCATGAGTAGATGCCTCTTTTTCATCAAAATCATCTGATGCAGTCCGGCCATCCTCGGGGTGTTCTGGTCTCAGGGATGTAGGTCTCTCAGAATCAGATGAGCTGCATGTCATTTCTTCAAAATTTATTGGCTTATCAGTCGATTGAATTCCATGAGCTGCAAGCTGTAGACATTCAAATGCCTCTTCAAACAAGATGTTTGGGTTTTGAACTGCTTCTTGTGGACGGGAGGATTGACCAGCTCCTTCCATTATATCCTCGAATTGGAGCCTCTTGGCCATTATTGTCATCGACACTTTGAAATCTGCTCCCCTGCATTTCTTGGTTTGAGGTTCTTTAGCAACTGTTTGCTTGCCTTTCTTGGCACGTTGTAATCTTTGTTCCTGATTTGTTGCTATCTTCCTCTTGTTATTCTCCCTCTTATGTTCTTCAACCGTTTGCAGTAGAATTGTGTTCTTCTTTGGTTGAACTGAGGCTGAGGTGCCGGTTTTCTTGGGCTTCTTGGCACCCTCAACAGTTCGAACTGGTAGAATGGCAGTGAGACTCTCAGTCGTCTCAACATCTACCTCCTTATCATCAAAACTGCCATGCCCTTCATCATCACCATCATTTCCATCTTCGTCATCAGTTCTTTGGGTTGAACGGTAGACTTGGTTCTTTGATGGAATGAAGTCTGATGGCAGAAGGTCATCCCCCTCTCTTTGAAGACCTAGAATACTCTCAAGAAGGTAGCTGACCTTCAAACCAAAACTGACACTCGAAGAAAACTTGCCATCTTTTCTGATGCCCTTATTTTTCTTCGCATTCTCCAACAAATGTCCATATATGTATTCTGCCCAGTTTCCTCCAGGGCAGTCATCAAGAACCATCATCAAGGCGTATTTGGGATGGCTTAACTCAGAGAAGGATCCAACGCCACAATAGAGCATCCTCAGTGCGATTTCACTGAGTGTCTTATAGAATGGGTTCAGTTCGGAGACCTTGGTGGCAGCTTTGGATTTTTCCTTAATCTCAGGCTTCTTCCACTTATCCCAATGATTCTTCATTGCCTTATTGTCGTCATCGAGATAACCGGTGATGTGCTCCCTCGTGTTGGGTAGATGAAGATACTCGGCGATGAGATCAGGATCAACCTTTATGTCCTTCTTTTCAACCTTTGTCTTGAAGAACCGTTGATTTTTATCAATAATTGCATGTTCGTAGAACTTGGCTACACGATAAGGTTTGAACTGCCAGGGAGACGCAGTCAAGAACTGTGTCAGTTTCTCTGCCACGAGCTTCTTGGAAAGCTCTGTAGTAATCGCCTCATCTGATGAGATTGATGCGTAATCATTCCAATTTGAAATTTTCTCTTTTACGACTTAGGACGCCCAAAGCTGTTTGTTGGTGAGGCCGTAAGAGTCGACATCGTCTCTCATGATTCGGGCTAGATCTGCATGGAGAGTCTTCTCTGTGACTGTAAATTTCACTTGGTTATCCGAGCAACTGGTTCCTTCGATTTGAGTCTTCTTTTTTGTCATAATTACAGATGTAATGCGAGTGATTTAAAAGGCTTGGGTTGAAGGCTTGAGATTCTGAAGAGATTGTGTTGTAGAGAGTAGAGAGTCGAGTAAAAGTGTCGAAGATAGACAAAAAGGGTTTAAGAGGTTTTTGTTGATCAATCGATCATAAAGATCCACGGCTGAGATTAAAACCCCTCTCTTTGATTGACGGCTGAGATTGTCATCTCTGACACGCCGTTCAGGAGCGCGTAGGAAGGTCGACGTGGCTCCGCATAATACGCTGTTGAGCTGCCCGCATTTAATGCAACATGCAGCCGAAGATTTTGTCAAATTAAAAAATTCACGCCTTTGACTAAGGAAGTTTACTCTATCCCACGGCTTCATAAAACTGCTTGAGACAGTTCAAAACTGTCTTTATCAAAGAACTGAGCAACCGTGTTATCCTTAGTTTCCAGTTATAAACTGTCTTTTATCTCGATAGTTAAAAACTGTTACCTTGACAGTTTCTTCATGCAGTTTTCATGAGGCTCAGTTCCTGAACTCCTTCTTTAGACTTTAATGCAAAGTCTGAGAAACCGTACAACTTTGGTTTGACCATTCACTGACTCTGAACTCTTAGCCTTCTGACCTATTATCCACATGTCCATTACTGGATGGCTCGATGTAGTTGTTGGGCATTGAATGTTGACTCATCAGCTTCTGACTCTGAACTGTGAAGATTCGTGTCCTGCATTTAAGTGACTCGCCACCTTTTTGAATGACGCACAAAATCACCTATAAATACCCCTTTTACGAAGTAGGGAATGCTCATAAACCATCATCTTCTAGATCTAAAAAAAATAACTCAAATCCACTCATCTAAAGATCATGACTTCTCCAACCGATATCACCATTGAGCGAAACAAAATCCTAAACCAACATGGCTTGATGGTTCAGTATTGGGAAAATCCACGGGTCTATAACGCGGTAATGGGGGGTCTGACGACAAACGGCCTTGAGTCATTTGTGACCAGAAAACCTTTCTCCTTCCATGGAGATGTGCTGAAGGTGTTTGCCAACGGCAGCTATGTTATGGAGGATAATGAAAATCCACGGCAACATCAACAGCCACGAATTTTGCTGGTCTGCTGAATCCTTTTCCATCAGCTTTGGACTTCCTCACGGTGGTACACCAGTCATGGACTACTTTAAGGAGGATACGGCGCCAGAATGTTCTGCTTGGCAAAGGTGGAGAGATGCGAATGTCGGTTTCCATCCAACGGCCCCATCGATGTTCCTGATGCCTCGATATTGCCTGACTTTTGACATCATCAATCAGATGGTCGTCGGTAACTCACCGTTGGACACAGACTTCTCACTGCCGGTCTGGAAGGCTATGATGGCCTTTGTAGATAAAGAGGAGTTCGACTGGGCTTCCTTTATTTTTTACCGGGTGAGATACTCCTTCGGAAATATGCCAGCTATCCCCGTTCCTTTCGGGATGCAACTGAGCTCGCTCTTGGAGCAGCAGATTCCATATTTTGTTCGAGGTTGGTCCAGCATAGAAGACTCCGACTTCTTTCCACCGAGGCGTCCTCCCTCCTGCTGAAAGCTTTCCAAAAAAACTTTTCTGAATTGGTGTTGTGATGTAGTTTCTTTTTTTTTTGTGTTTGGATGATGTACTCTCCTCCCTCTTATCAATGAATTGTTCTCCTTTTCTTTAACTATCGAGCAAACAATTCAACTCAACTGACTTAACTAATATTGCATTCAGTTTTGCATGCTCAATTTAATAGTTTTTGTACCGATCAGTTCTCATCCCTTTCCCTTGAGATTTCATCAAACTCTAGAAGTCCTACTTTGATGCATAACTCCTTAAATCGAGCCTCAGATAGTGGTTTAGTAAAAATATCTGCTAACTGGTCCTCCGTTCTAATATATTCGACCGAGATATCTTCTTTCTCAACATGATCTCAAATGAAATGACGACGAATATCAATGTGCTTCATCCTGGAGTGTAGAACTGGATTTTTTGAAATGCAAATTGCACTGTTGTTGCAGTAAATAGGCACACATCCAGTTTCTATTCCATAATCCTTGAGCTGCTGCTTTATCCAAAGCACTTGAGCACAGCAGCTAGCAGCTGCCACATATTCGGCCTAAGTGGTTGAAGTAGCCATGAAATGCTGCTTCTTGCTGAACCAACTGATCAGTTTATGACCTAAAAACTGACAAGTTCCACTTGTGCTCTTCCGATCAATTTTGCTGCCTCCAAAATCTGAATCCAAGAATCTATTCAGCATGTTTCCATCAGTTTTGGGATACCAAATACCTAAAGACTCAATCTTCATAAGGTATCTCAAGACCCTCTTCGCTGCTTCCATGTGGGACTTTTTAGGATTCGCCTGGAATCTTGCGTACACTCCCACAACATAAGAGATATCAGGTTTGCTGGCAGTTAGATACAGTAATGACCCAATGGTCCCTCGATAAGCAGTTGGATTGATTGGTTCTCCTTCTTCATCAAGAGTAATCTGAGAACTGGTGCTCATGGGAATCCTCAAGGACTTCGTCTTTTCTTGACAGAATTTTTTGATCAAGTCTTGAGTATATTTCTTTTGACTTATGAAAATCCCTTCACCAGACTGATAAACTTGCAATCCAAGAAAGTATGTCATCTTGCCCATCATACTCATTTGAAATTTATTTTGCATCAACTAGGCAAATTTATCACATAACTTGTTGTTCTTACCGCCAAAAATTATATCGTCTACATAGATTTAACAAGCAAGATGTCCACTCCATCTTTTATCTTGAATAGGGTTCGGTCGATTGCGCCCCTTTCAAAACCATTCTTGAGCAGAAACTGGGATAGAGTTTCATACCATGCTCTAGGTGCTTGTTTCAATCCATACAAGGTTTTCCTTAGCTTGTAGACTTGGTTTCCTTGCTCGAAACCCAGTGATTGTTCGACGTAGACCACTTCCTTCAATTCTCCATTGAGGAAGGCACTCTTCACATCCATTTGGAGAACTGTGAAGTTGTGATAAGCTGCATAAGCTAAGAATAGACGAATGGATTCCAGCCTGGCAACTGGTGCGAATATTTCATCGAAGTATATCCCTTCGCATTGAGTGTAACTCTTGGAAACCAATCTTGCTTTGTTTCGAACGATGGTACCGGTCTCATCTCTTTTGTTCTTGAAGACCCATTTGGTTCCAATAACGGATTGATGTGTTGGTCTATCCACCAGATACCACACATTGTTGCCAGTAAACTCTCTTAGTTCCTCTTGCATTGCATTAATCCAATCCGTTGATTGAAGAGCTTCATCAATAGTCACTAGTTCGATTTGAGATATGAAGCAAGACATCAATGCAGTGCCTTGTCTTGTTCGAACAGGATTGCCAATATCATCTAGAACAACTTCGATAGGATAATCTCTTAGCGAACTAGGCTTCTTCACAACTACGGCTTCAACGGGAGCAACTGAAGTCTCAGAAACTGCTGGGGGTTCTTGGTGAGATGGTTCACCTTCAGCTTTTGGAATTGGTTCCTCCACAGCAACTGGCTGGTCACCAGGAGTTGCTTCCTCAGCGGCCTCAAGGTTGACTACCTAGGCTTCTCTTCATTTTGATCTTCTATGTTAATGATTTTTAAGGCCTCAGCAATGACATTAGCATCATTGGCCCTCTCGACTGTTTGAAGTCCAACCGAGGCAATTGGAGTCTCAGGATCATCATTCATAGATCTAGTCAGAGGAACTGTTCGATTATTATCAAGATCAGTTTTAGGTTCCTCATTGACATGCTTGATTTCATGATTTTTCAGACCCAGTTCTTGTAGTGTCCTGCGCACTAAAGTAGCTTCATTAAAAACAACATGACATGTTATTTCCACAAGTTCGGTTGTCTTACTGAATACCCTATATCCCTTATATGAAGGATCTCCATAGCCAAGGAACACACCTTCATCAGCCTTAGGGCTGAAAGTATTCAATTTGGACTTTCCATTGTTATGGATATAACATGGAGAACCGAATGTACGTAGATGAGCTATAAAAGGCTTATGACCATTGTAAATCTCGTAGGGAGTCTTGTGCAGCCGCGTGTTGAATGCACTTCGGTTTTGTGTGTAGCAGGTTGTCATCAAGGCTTCTCCCCAAAATCTTTTTCCAAGGTCGGTCTCGGCCAGCATGGTCATTACTGCTTCTTTGAGTGTTTTATTTCTCCGCTCAGCAAGGCCATTTTGTTGAGGAGTTCTTGGAGTAGACTTCTCATGCCTGATTCCAAAAGTCCATAAGCGGTCCGTTGCAAAACTCTATTCCATTATCGGACATTATCCTCTTGAATGTCACCCCTTTGTCATTATGAAGACGGGTAATCAGTTCTGGCAGTTAAATCTTGACTTTGTCCTTGGACTTGAGCAGCACCACCCATGTGTATCTTGAGTAGTCATCAACGACTACTAATGTGTACTTTTTTCCTCCAATTGTGGGCGGAGTAACTGGACCAAACAGATCCATGTAGAGCAGTTCCAATATTCGGTTCGTGCTTGTTGTAACTGGCCTGTTCTTGAACGAGGCTCTTGTCTGTTTTCCGAGCGGGCAAGCTTTACAGACTCCTTTTTGGAACTTCTTCTGCGGTAGTCCTTCAACGAGGTTATGTTTTGCCAGATGTCTGATCGAGTTGAAGTTCAAGTGGCTTAATCTTTTGTGCCACAACCAGTTTACTCCATCTGAGGAACTGTGCGCCATGAGGCAGGTTCCTTCTTCTCCACTGGACTAGTCCACAATATAGAGACCTCCTTTTCTGATTCCTCTTATCTTGGTCTTGTGGGTAAGCTTATCTATGATGTGGCACTCTGATTCTTCAAAACTGACAATGTAGCCACTCTCACTCAACTGGCTGATGCTTAGAAGATTGTGATTTAGATTGGTGACTAAGAACACGTTCTGAATGATGATTCCATTGTGCTCCACACATCCTTTTCCAACTACTCGACCCTTGGCCTTGTTCCTAAAAGTGACAGATGGTCCTGTGCACATCACAAGATTCTTGAGTAAATCCTTTTCTCATGTCATGTGTGCCGAGCACCCGCTATCCAATATCCATGATCTTTCTTTCTTCTGAGAACTTTGTCCCTGCAAGACAGAAAATTTCATTTAGGTCCCCGCATCCTTTCGGGTCCTGCAAAGTTAGTTTTTATGGATCCATCCTTTTGGTATCCAGATCTTTTTCACTTTAACAGTTCAGAAACTGAATCACTCTTTAGTGATTGATTAACCTTTCTCCAAAAATATTGTATGCTATTTGGATACATGTTAGGAAAGGTTGTGGTGTGTGAACTCTTTCTGAAATTGTTGTTTTTGAAAGAGTATCGAGAAATAGTTCTCGGGTGTCTAGCCATCATAATCTTCTGAGAGTAAAATTGTCTTGACTCAGGCCTTGAATAGGTGTTCCTCCTATTCGGATAACTGTTATAATGAAACTGAGTTCCATTATAACTTCTAGGATTGACATCCGGTTGTTGAACTAACTTCCTTGCAACATTTACTTTTTGTTCAGTCATTCTTGTTGGTAAAACTGGATTCCTTGCAGTTCGAACATTACGCTTATCCAGTTTTGAAGAAAAGTCAGTTTTCCCCTCGACAGTTTGTTTGTATAGTTTACGAACTGTGTTAACTCTCTGTCGAGGTACCAGTTTGGAGTCAGTTTTTTACCAGCATTTGGTCTTTTCTTTATGCTTAACTGGCTCTTTGGATTTGACTTTTCCTTTTCCAACACTATGCTTGAACTAAGTTTGGCTTTGACAGAGCCTAAAGATGTTTTCTTAGTCCAAGAAGTAGATGCATGTTCGCTCAAAACCTTTTCATTTTGGTGCTCCATAAATCCAATTCCGTGTTTATCGGATGGTTGTTTTAAAGCATTCAAAATTTCATCTAATTTTCTTGAGCTCTTTTTAAAGGTACATTCACATTTAATAGGATTAGTTTTCTTCAAGGAATCACATTCTTTTGAAATATTTTCAAAATCTTTAAGTGGTTTTGAATGTTCTTCCTTGAGTTTTTCAAATTCCTCACTGATTGACCTCGTCCTTACGATTTAATCGGTTAAAACTAAAATCTCTGATTTCAGTGAGGCATTTTCATCTTTAATCTCATGAAATTTTTATAACTCTTTAATAATGTTTTCAAGGGAAACATCTTCTGAATTTGATCGACAAAATTCAGAGTTTTCATCTATATGTGTAGATGCAAGAGATAAAGGTAGATGAGTTGTTACCAATATTTTGCAGTTTGAAGCATCGTCTTCTTCATGGGTAACATCTCCATCAATAGCCGCAATGAAGGCCAGGAGTGCTTCCTCATCATTCTCATCCTCAGGCGTGTAATAGTCGTCATCATTGTCTGGGATGTCTGGCACTTCTATTCTGGACAGCATCGCTTGGGCCACAGCTTTAGAGGCTCTCCTTTCAAAGACCTTCCTTAGTCTGTCTCTCTCCTCTTGAGAAACTAGAGAACATTCGTACTTCAGGTGATCTGGAGAGTTGCATTCATAGCACGTGCGTGGCTCTCTCTTAGTAAACCTTTGCTCACTGGACTGAGCTTCCTTTCCTTTTCCTTTAGCCTTCTCGAGAAGTACGGCCAGGTTCCTCATCTGTTCCTCTAGTTTGGCAACTCACAGATCAGTTTCCTTCTTCTGAACTGAGGTGGAGGTACCCTTCGCTGGTGAGGATTGGTAGGCAATTTTCTTGAACTGAACAGGCTTCTTTTGTCATCTTTGGAAGTCTCTCTTTACGAAGAATGCAGCATCATCATTAGCTGATGAATTTGGAGTTCTTACAGCTTCATTTTTGTTCACCATTTGAATATCCCATTCATGCGCTTGAAGTTCAACAAACAACTCTTTTGTGGAGATTTTTGAGAGAATCATAGTCTTTAAACTGGTGGTTTTGACAAACCAGTCTTCCTTGGGAATTCTAGAAAGAATTTTGGCATTCATTTCAACCGCACTTTCTTCTTTACCAAGACCTTTCATCTCACTGACAATGGCGTTGAACCTTGCTTCCATTGATTTGTTCGTTTTGCCAGGCAACATCTGGAAAGATTTGTATTTATCAAGGCACATTTGTTTCTTACCGTGTTTCATCGTTTCAGTTTCTTTAGTAAGCTCGTTGATCCAATCCCAAAGCTCTTTGGCACTGTTGTTCTCTATGGCTTCGTCCATGAGAGATTCTGGAAGAGATTGCATGATCATTTCCTGTGCTATGGGATCAAGCTAATGATGTTTCTTGTCTTCAAGTATCCACTCTTCAAGTGGCTTATCTACCATTTGGACACCACCTTGATCATCTTCTCCTCCGAGTCAGATACTAACCTTCTAGATCTTTAGAGGTCCATTCTTTAAGACTTCATCCATCTCTGGATGTTGAGCCCTCAGTTGGATGAGACACCTCTTCTTCCATACCGCGAACTTCTCCAGGTTGTACTTGGGAAGACTTGGATAATTCATCATTATCTTAAGATAATCGTCTCACTAATCAAATTTAATAAAAAATAAGAGTGCAAGGAAATATGGATCCGGTCCTAAGTGACTCAAAACAGGACAATCTAGAAAGACCGACCCGCTCTGATACCACTTGTTGGTCACTGATCAGAGTACGTATAAATGTGCAACGAAAGTTTTTACAAGCAGTTGCTCTCTAAAACTGGGGGGTCAGTTTCCTTGTTTAGGATTATAAAAAATGTGTTAGCCGAGCAGTTTTAATTAAATAGTTTTCAGATATACACTTCAACACTTTAGCGAAGTGTTGAAGGTTTCAAAACTCAGTTTTGAACTGTGTAACATAAAGGCACGGAAAATTGTAAACGAGAAAGGATACTAATAGTGGTTTGAAGCCTTAAATCCTACGTCAACTCTTCAAAAATTAATCCAGTAATGCACTAAGAAGATGAAGTTTACACTCCTCACGATCTATAGCCAATCACCATGAAAACCACCGTTCGCAATAATCTGGATCACTCCGCCAGGTAGATGATCTTCACTCCTTCTTCAGTTCCTCGAAGCCAGGTGGCACCTTGAAGTCTTCTCAGAACTAGCAGTCATCAGAATTCAATTGAGGACAAACCACCCTTCTCCTTCTCCGGTGGATGGATGGTTGAGTTCTTCCCAAAACACTCGTAGGTTAGCGAAAGCCCGTAAGAACCTGTTCCTCATCTAAGAATCAGGCTACTATGTTCTTACTTGGAAAGTAAGAACACCAAGAATATAGACTAAGTCAAAAGACTTAATCCTCGTGTACTCCAAGGTCACACGGTGAATTTCAGAAGATTCCTTAAGCAATAATGCCTCATGTTCAATAAATGAACCACAGAGTTAATGCCTTCTTGCTTGAGAGTGTTAAATGTTTTGAGCTTTAAATTCAGCAGAGTAATGGCAAGGTTAGTGAAATCTTTGATTGTTGTCTCTCTGTTCCTTTTGCTATTTATAGTTCAATGTTTGAAAGTAGCCGATAGAGACAACTCATATGATGTCCAATCAATGGTCATACTTTTCTGTAAAGCAGACCTGCTCCTCTGCCTTTTTCTGAACACTGCCATGCTTTTGCAGAGACAGTTTTATCCTTTTTGTCAAACTCAAAACAACGTTGTACTGCAGTCATAACTGAGTGTATATTTGTTCCTTATCATTGAGTCTTCAATGCTCTTAATGACTGTTCGGCATCTTGCTTTTCACGTGTTCCCTTTGGCGTGAAACTGTGCTGGTCTGAAACTGTGAGCGTCTCTCGACAGTTTCTTTATGAAAACTGTGTCCACAGTTTTCACCGCTATACCGTTCTTGACAGTTTAACACTGTCTACACAGTTTTTTCGCATGCTTCTTCATAAAAATGTCTTCACAGTTTTTTTCGCATATCCCTCATAAAAATGTCTTCACATTTTTCTTCGCATGGAGCTTCTTGAACTGTCCTCACAGTTTTCTTCACTCTTGCTTCTTGAACTGTCTTCACAGTTTTCTTTGGTCTTCTTATTCTGACAGTTTTCTCCTCAAAAATTGTTCCACAGTTTTTGGTGGTTTGCCTTACCCGAACTATTACAACTCGATTATCCTATACAAGGATTACATGAAGTAATAACTCTAAGGACTAACCTTGGTATACAGTTCTTGACACATCAAAACATCAAATTAAATGTTGGATTTCTACATCAACACCTAACAACTCACTATCGAGTCAAATGTAAAATTCCTTTATAGGGCATGTATACTCGAGTTGTAATAGAACTAGAAAAGAAGAAGAATCAAGAATACTGAAGGAATCAGCAGACTTGATGATTGCTGAAGAGTGCTGAAGAAGACAACAAGGCTAGCAATACGAAGGAATGCTACAAGAATGCTGAAGAAGTAACTCCAGTAGAACTCGAAGATCTTAGCACAGACTGCTGAGATGCTAGCCGTATGCAAACAACCAGCAAACGACCATCAGCAATCAAGAAAGATAGTGGAGTCGTAAATAAGAAGGATCCAAATCACAAGGAAATCCAACGAATCAGAGAAAATAGCAATCATCAGACACAAAGGAGGTTTTAGGTCTAAACAAAAAGATTCGTTCTAACAGAGACGGCTACAAATAGAAGCTACGCCAATCAGAGATGAGGAGACTTGAAGAGTCTCTATCCACTGCAGAAAAATGAAGAACACAGATATGCGAACAATGCCTTTGAGTCTAATAGATAAGATTCAAACAGTCGTTTGAATTTTCACCTATAAATAGGTGCCATCCTGATTTGATTCAAAGGTTCGCAAATTTATACTTACAGAGATAACAAAAGAAGATCTAAGCACTCTCTACACTACACGAACGCATCCGAGCTAGTACTTGATTGAAGCTTTCCTATAAGCTATTATATCCGAAGCTTGAGACCTGCGAAGTTAAGCTTCCAAGGTTATTTCGGGATTCTTTCTACTCTGGAAAGAATCTAGCTGTCACGATTGCTCTGCAAGCGTGATTCTTGCGGGCAATGCCAACACAAGGATAGGTTCTGGGAAGAACTATAAAACTCCCAACAGTCGACGTCCAAGGAGAAGGGTGGTTTGTCCTCACTCTACGGAGCGACATAGGTTGAAGATTGAAGACCGAGGTGCTTGAAGGTGCGCGCTTACCAGACGGAGGACCTGCTCAACATTAGAGATCAGGCCTGACCTTGTACTCAATCTTTTAGTGAATTTTCAGTCGGAGGACTAAAGAGTGGACGTAGAACAGTTGTTCGAACCACTATAAGTCCTTGTGTCTCTTTTACTGCTTTTATTCGTTATTGTGTAGCCGTGCATACTTGAAACTCAACACACCAAGTGTTGTAGTATAATATGCAATTAACTTAAGGAATATTTGAGCTTAAACACATTCGATAAACACTTGCTAAGTTGAGACCTTAGCAAGATAAATGCAAGATCGTATTAATACTTCAGATGTATATAAAACACTCTGATCGGAGACCAACAACTACCTTTAGGTATCTTATAAATTTATTTGCCAGTGTATTTACAATTAATCTGTGAATTTTGCAATGATCAGTGATATCTTCAAAAACACATTTTCTCCGACTTCAAAAGGTAACTCAATTTGTCTTTTATCAACGTATGACTTTTGTCGATCATGGGCTTCTTTGATTCTAGCACGGATCTATCAAACAATTTCTATCATATCAGCGACTGAGTCGGATCCTAAGATTTTCCATTCTCCAACTTCGTCTCAATAAAAAGGGGATCTGCACTTTCTTCCATAAAGAGCTTCATATGGGGCCATTTTGATTGTGGCTTGAAAATTGTTGTTGTAAGTGAATTCAATCAGCGACATGGTTTGTATGGTTCTGTCTATTAGACTATTTGATTGAGGGTGAAACGTGGTGCTGAAATTCAATTGGGTTCTAAGTTCTTTCGGCAGACTTGTCCTAAATTGAGATGTGAACTTTGCATCTCTATTGGATGTAATCGTCTTTGGAACTTCATATAGTCAAAATATTTCCTTGACATGTAATTGGGCCAACTTATCTGATCCATACGTAATCTGAATCGACAGAAAATGTGCACTCTTGGTTAGCTTTAGCAGGATGATAATTAATGGCCAAATTGTAATCCTTCACTAATTCCAACCACCTTCTTTGCCTCATATTCATGTCTTTTTGCTCAAAGAAGTACTTGATGCTATTGTGATAAGTGAAGATTTCACATCTAGCTCCACAGAGATGATGTCTCCAAATATTTAATGCTTGGACAATAGCTGCCAATTCCATGTCATAGGTTGGATAATTAAATTCATGTGTTCTCAATTAGCATGATGCATATGTGATCAATTTGCATTCTTGCATCAAAATAAAACCTAGACCATTCTTAGAGGTGTCAGTATACAACTAATAGTCTTTATCTACCTCTGGTACTACCAAAACTGGGGCAGTAGTCAAGAGTTCCTTCAAGCGTTGGAAACTCGCTCCGTACTCTTCATTTCACGTATACTTGATTCCTTCCCTTACGAGTTGTGTCATTGGTTCGACAATCTTAGAAAATTCTTCGATAAACCTACGGTAGTGACCTGCCGGTCCAAGAAAACTCTAAACTTCATTCGGTGTTTTAGGAGCTTCTCACTCCTTCACAGCTTGTATCTTAGCTGGATCCACTGTAATTCCTTCTGCGGATACTATGTCTCCTTGGAACATCACTTATTCAGCCAAAATTCACACTTGCTGAATTTGGCGTACAATCTTTCTCTCTGTAGGGTTCTCAAGACTATTCTCAAATGTTCTCGATGTTCCTCTGCACTCTTTGAGTTGACAAGAATGTCATCTGTAAAGACTAGGGCAAAATTGTCAAGGTAGGGGTGAAACAAGCGATTCATCCATGAATATTGCTGGCGCATTTGTCAATCCAAAAGCCATCACTATAAACTCATAGTCGCCATACATTGTTCGAAATACGGTCTTCAGAATATCTTCTTGATGGATTTTCAATTGATGGTATCCAGATCTTAGGTCAATCTCTGTGAAGATATTTGCTTCCTTGAGATGATCAAAAAGATCTTCGATTCTTGGGAGTAGATACTTATTCTTCAAAGTGAGTTTGTTCAACTTTGTGTAATCAATGCACATGCTCATAGATCCATCATTTTTCTTCACAAATAGGACATATGCTCCCCATAGTGATACACTTGGTCGAATGAATCTCGGATCTAATAACTTGTGTAACTACTCTTTCAACTCTTGCGGTTCTTTAGGGGCTATTCGATATGGGGCTTTAGATATAGGAGTTGCACTTGGTTCAAGATCGATAACAAACTCCAATTGTCTATCTGGCGGCTATCCAAGTAATTTATCGGGAAAAATGTCCTCAAATTCTCTTCTGACTTCTACGTCGCTGACAGTGATGCTAGGGGTGAGCAACGGTTGGTTCGGTCTGAAAACCGAACCGAACCGCCCAAACCGCAAATCCTAAAAAATCAAACCAAACCGCACCGCTAGGAGTATGTAAACCGTACCGAAACCGCACCGAACCGAATGGGCGGTTTCGGTTTGGTTAGACGATTTGCACCGAACCGAACCAAACCGCACCGAACCGCACGGTTTCGGTTTAAACCGAATTTTTTCCACCTATTTTTCAAAATGCCTGAATTTAAACATACATTTTCATGTTCCAACATTCATTAAAAGTCCAAATACACAAAATATAATCCCACAAGTTCAACAAACAAGTCTAACTCATAAATCCAAATACACAAGTTCATAAATAACAATTCAAATCTAAGTTCAAATCTATACATTCATATCCAAACCGCCCGAACTGAACCAAAACTGAACCGCACCGTCATATTTCGATTAAAACCGAACCAAATTTTGGCGGTTTCAAAAAATCCAGACCGAACCGAACCGAAATTAATATATAAACCAAACCGAGCCGAACCGAAATTGCCGGTTTATGGTTTGGTTCAGTTTTCGATTCGGTTTTGCTCACCCCTAAGTGATGCCTTCTTGTCATCCTCATTCAGGTATATGAGGAAAGCTCAACCATCTTTTATGTTGGCCAAACGATAAGTTTGCATTGCAGAAATTATGGGAATCACTGTTCCTTTCCAAACTCTGTGCAAGTATATTGGTTCTTTCTCGACTGTCCAAAATACCCAATCTTGTCCTTGGATCGTATGGTGGTGTCGTTCTCTTCTAACAAGTCCATTCCTAGTATGACATCTATGTCTCTCGTTTGCAGGACGTTCAGAGTGTTGGCTCTTATTGCGCATGTTTTAAAAGAAATGTCTAGAGTTGGACAGATGCAGTTTAAGAGAGCTAATCCTCCGGTTGGGGTCACTATGCACAAATCATTATTCGTTCTCTCGCAACTATGTCCTAAATTCTGAATGCAGTTTTCGGATATGAATAAATGTAATGCTCTAGTGTCAAAAAACACAATAATGGGCGACTGATTAATCTTTCCCATCCCTGTCAGGTATCCCTGATCTTCCTTCTCTTTAGGTTGTATCAGAGCGTAGGCTCTTCCTTGTCATGCTGGTTGTTGTTGTTGTGGTTACTGCTGTTGGGGCACATGGTGGATCAATTTTGCTTGAATGACACGGTTGTGGAAAAGTGAGCTACCTGATGGTTCTAAAGCCATAGGTTGTAAGTGGGTATATATAAGAAAGAAATGAGTGAGTGGAGAAATTACAGCTTATAAAGCCAGGTTGGTGGCGAAGGGTTATAGTCAAAAAGAGGGCATACACTATGATGAAACCTTCTCACCGGTAGCCATGCTCAAGTTCATTCGGATAGTCCTTGCAATAACAACACATATAGACCTAGAAATCTGGCAGATAGATGTCAAAACTGCATTTCTAAACAGGTACCTTGAAGAAAGTAGTGACATCTTTATGAAACAGCCAGAAGATTATGTGCAGAATGACGAAGAAAATTTGGTAAAGAAATCCTTGTATGGACTTAAGCAAGCTTCACGGTCATGGAACTTATGCTTTGACGAAGTGATTAAGTCCTATTGAATTTCAGAATGCTCGAATGAGAGTTGTATGTACCGTCTATAATTCAGTGGAAGCATGGTATTCCTTGCACATTATGTAGATGATATTCTTCTATTTGACGATAATGTGGAGGTATTGTCAGACATCAAAGTGTGGTTATCCGAACAGTTTCATATGAAGGATCTTGGAGAAGTTGGATACATCCTAGGCATTAAAGTCTTGCGTGATCGCAAGAAAAGGATGTTGGCCTTATCTTAAGCTTCATATGTGGATACTGTGATTGCTCGTTTCAGCATGCAAACTGCTAAAAAAGGTTTGCTGCCTTTCAGACATGGCATTATATTTCTATGGATCAGTGTCCTAAGACAAAAAATGAGAAAGATGAAATGAGTAAGGTTTTGTATGTTTATGCAGTCAGAAGTCTCATGTATGATAAAATGCACGAGACCAGATAAATTATTTGCCATCGGCATGGTAGCAAGATTTCAATCTAACCCTGGACATGCGCACTAGACTGTTGAAAAGCACATTCTAAAGTATCTGAAAAGGATAAGGGGCTATTGTTTAGTTTTTTAGTCTGAGAATTTGTACCCTGTGGGTTACACCAATTCGGATTTCCAGGTAGATCAGGATGAAAAGAAATCTACCTCTGGGTATGTGTTAACTTAGGAGGTGAATATGGAGGAGTGCAAAACAGGAATGTATTGCAGACTCTACCATGGAAGCTGAATATGTTGCAGCTTCAGAGGCTTCAAAAGAAGCAGTATGGCTCTGGAGCTTCCTCTTGGAGTTGGACATGATCCCTCATTTGTCCTAAGACACATATTTGTTAATTCAGACAGGAGATGGTCATACAACATTTATGATTCCCAGTATATTAACCAATCAACCTTGAACATAATATACCAATCATAATGCTTTTAGTACATAAATACATCAAGCATTCATTGGATCGAAGCTTTACATAAGCTTCGAATTTAAAGCTCGAGACCTCTGAAGTTTTACTTCTAAGATTAACCTTGGGATTCTTTCTATTATAGAAAGAATCTAGCTATCACCTTGCTCTGCAAGTGTGATTATCACGGGCTATTGCCGACAAAGGAAAGTTTTTGGGAAGAACTATAAAACTCCCAATGTCGACGTCGGAGGAGAAGGGAGGTTTGTCCTCACTCTAAGGAGTGTCAAGGTGCAGATTGAAGACCGAGGTGCTTGAAGGTGTGCGCTGACCAGACGGAGGAGCTGCTCAACGTTAGAGATCAAGTCTGACCTTGTAATCAGTCATATTGAATATTCAATCAGGAGGACTGAAGAGTGGACGTGGAACAGTTGTCCGAACCACTATAAATCCCATGTTCATTTACTTATTTCATTTCTTACTTATTGCTTGTTTTGAAACTCAACACACCAAGTGTTGCAGTATAACTTGAAGTAAACCTAACGAATATTCGAGCTTAAACACATTTGATAAACACTTGCTAAGTCATGACCTTAGCAAGATAAGTGCAAGACATTATTAAACATTCCGCTACAACTATAAACACTCTGATCGGGGACCAACATATATCCTTAATTTATTTGAATATTCTTAACATATCTACTCAAAAGTATCATAATCTTACGATAAGGATTTCATAATTCATTATTGGCAATTATACGTGCATCTATATAGGCACTAATGTGCATTTTTAAAAGAGCTGATACTTTATAATAAATCAACTTTTGAATATTTCATTATTGAAAATTCTACATGCATCTTTAGAAGAACTAATATGTAATATAATAGCTCACGACTCACACAAGCAAAACAACAAACACTTAGAAGCAACCGCAAAAGATGAAGAAGAAACTAAGGAGGGAGACGAGCGAGATGGACTCCACGGTGGAGACAATAGACCAGATAATAAAGAAGAAATCGAGGAAGGAGACGAGCGAGATGGACTCCACGGTGGAGACGATGAAGAAGAAATAGGATCTCATGAAGAAGAGAACATAAATCTAGTTGCGCAAAAAAGGAATAAAAAATCTGGTCAAATATTAAGTGAGATTTGATTTAAGTTTTAAAAAATGTTAAATTACAAAAATATCCTTATGAAGGGATTTATGATACGGTGAATTGAATCACTTAAATCTGTGTAAGCGCAGATCGTTAACTGGACATCAAAATAATTGCTATGTCTATGATTGATTCTAGCATGCTCCTATTGAAAATGCATAAGAAAGGTTTATGCGGAATACCAAGATTGTAGAAATTGAAGAACGCGATGCGCAGAGATTTGATCATTTGATCATGTTTCCCGCGCAACAAGATTTATTCCTAAAAGATGAAGGAATTAAATCTATGAAATTAAATAATTAATTTTGAAAAGTTTGATTAGAGAGAAATAGAAAATGATCCTCCAGATCTGATCTTCTTATCTGTATCCCAGCTCCGATCCAAAAATCTGGTGAAGATTCCCTTTGGATTCCTTGCCAATCGAGAAGCAGAATTTCCTCCTCGTTTCTCAGACTAGTCGACCACAGCTCCCAGTTGTTGGTTTGTAGTTTTGCAACTTATGATCTTGTGGTGAGTTGTGATCTGAGAAACTAAGGCCTATTTATAGGAAATTATGATCTCCAGATGGGTATGAGCTTTCAAGGGCCAAACCAGTGACTAGAATGCAAATAGCAAATATGGTCTATCAATTAATTAATTCACATATTCAACCCAGAATATAATTAATTAATTAATTAATTAATTAATTAATATTGATTCATGCCACCAGATAATCAATATTGTCCTACCTATTTGCTACCACTTGGTGAGGAATGGGTTGCATAGGCTCGGTATATCCCCACATATAAGGTTACAAACATTCTTTAATTAATTTAGGCTCTGACAAGCCATTAAATTAATTAACATCTTATATTCCTGAGTCAATCCACTCAACCATTTTCACTTATGCTTGAACTTAATCAACCTGCAGGACTTTAGCATAACGAACCTTTGAGCTACTCAGGGAATGTCACCATCCTATACTGGATGTGGTCACCTAGTTCTAGTACCAGACAGTCATACACAAACTGCTACCACCCAAGATACAGATATACAAGCTCCACTAGAGTCTTTCACTACATCTCAAAGTGACACACAATCTGTGTATACTTCTATACCTTCATCTAGGTTTAGGATCTCATCAAGCTACTAAGATCTAGATTCCTTTAATGTCATATAAAGGAATCGATCTTAACTTAGGTCCTATCAATGCATACCCCCGCATCAGCATACCAAGCAACCATGATAAGTTGCTTATTATCGCGTATGTTGCAGCCTATATCGACAGTCTTATCCTTAGACTGTCTCAGCTGTGATAACCATTTATATCTAACTAGGTTAGAAGATCCATACTATATTCTGTGATCTATTACACACCGTATGATCTCTTTATCGACGAGATAAGAGGATAAGAGTGTTTGCAACACATGTTTGTTAATTAAGACAGGAGATGATCATACAACATTCATGATTCCCAGTATATTAATCAATAAAACTTATTCATAATATACCAATCATAATGCTTTCAGTATATGTTGGGAAAATTATCAAAGTTTCCCTTCCCCAGTTGATAGCTTAGATCTTTGATTTGGTGTTTAAGTGTTTTGGTGGATCAAATCCTAAGTCCTACCAGCGTCAGTTTGTCTCTAGAATAGCTCTAATGTAAAGTCCTGTTTAGGTCTTTTGAGTTGTAAGTCGGAGCTGAT
>JAPKLW010000016.1:190995-261535 GCA_026898455.1 Plectranthus barbatus
AGTTTGCCGTAGAGGATTTACGTTCTTGGGAGAACTCAACACCCAACCAGTCAGAGGAGGAGATCATAGTGACGTGCTCGCACTCCATCCATCTGACGAGAGCTGAAGAAGGACAAGGACCGGGAGCGGTTGATCCAGTGGACTGGTAGACGGGGCATCTACCAGCTGGAGATAGATCGTAGGACTCTTTGTACCTGATTGCTCTTATAGTGAATTTCCAGTGAGTCGACTGGAGAGTGGACGTAGATCAGTTGATCGTACCACTATAAAAATCCTTTGCCTTTATCTGCTTTCAGTATTTAAATTTGTATTTGAAACCCAGCACTCAAGTGCTGGTGTATATCTGAAAACTGATAACTGTGCAAACTAGACTTAAAATATTCTAAGTGTTGAGCTATCAGCTGACCAGCCAGTCAGCCAGCCAGCTGAGCAACCAGCAGGACAGAGTGCAAGTTAGACTTATAAGTTCAATATTTCCGCTACGTAACGTTATACACTCTGATAAACCGGGACCAACAGTATATAATTCCATCACCTTAATCATTTAACACTGCAGGATACTACCCCAAAAATGCACACAAAATTTAAAAGATCTTGAGCGTTGAAAAGACAAAATCAAAGGCTGAGATTTATTCTCATTTCTCATTCTAAAAACAATTCTCATATGATCACCACTATATATATATATATATATATATATATATACATAGAGAGAGAGAGAGAGTTGCTTTCATTTCTGAACTATATGTCCTGAATGAACAATGACCATATATTCAGCCTTTCATTTATTTGATCCAACGCCTTATATAATTACACGTGGCAGGTTTTTATTTAATTTATGTTAAGGTGTTTTAGGAAGAAAAAAGAAGACAAATATTAATAGATTTGTTATTCAAGGTAGTTTCCTAATTTCATGCCAATTAAATATCTTTCCCCACAATTTTTCTCTCTACATACATGTCTCTCTCTTTCTCCCATACGGGCGGTGCTCTCTCTTCTCCCACCCATGACGGAAGCGACTCTCTCTTCTTCACACGGTGGCGACGCTCTCTCTTCTCCCACACGGCAGGCGGTGGTGCTCTCTCTTCTCCCACCCATGGCGGAAGCAACTCTCTCTTCTTCACACACGGCAGCGCTCAATCCTCTCTCGCATCGGATTCACTCTCTCGTAGGTTCTTTAACGTCTCTCCCAACTGGCGGTGATGTTTTCTGTGGCGCTCACATCTCTCTTTACTAAGAGATTTTTCTTTTTTTACTCTAAAAATTGTTCCAACGTTGAAGGTCTCAGATCCGTATATTTTTATTTTCTTTTTGGATTACAAATACACTTTTCTGAACATCCATGTTTTGATTTCTTATTTCTTATTTTACTGATCCGTACATTCTTCATCGAAATCCACATATTCAGGATCCGGATCATTGTTATTTTAAATGCGAGTCATTTTTTTTGAACAAATGTGTTATTGTTCGAATTCTTGTTTAATGGATTGTTAATTGTTTATTTATTTTCTACATTGTGTGAACTCAGTTGATATGTAGCATCGTACGATGTTGACATTATCATAGTTACATGTAGTCAATATCATTTTATCAAATTTATCGGTTTAATCTTAATTGAATTTTAATACACCTTTATGATCATTGTTATCTTTAATAAATATCATTGTACGCTGTCAACATTATCATTGTTACTTGTATTCAATATCATTTTTATCAAAATTTGTCGGTTTAATCTTAATTAATTTTCAATACACCTCTAAGATCATTGTAATCTTTATTCAATATCATTGTACGAATAATTAAAGTTATTTATGCATTTAACGATAATAGATTAGTGGAAGTTGAACCCGCACCCCAAAATTATGCAACAATATCTTATTTCTCTTTCCAATTTATAAGATAATAATGGAAAAAATCGTGGGGATTTATTTTGGTAACTGAATCCGAAAAATCAGCATGCAAATTTAATTTCATTTCAGTATTTTCCATTTAGGACTAGTTTGCCCTTTTAATGATAGAAGAAGCTACAAACAATGATAAATGGCAACATAAAATCAGGGACGTCCATTTTCGAAATCTAGGGCTGGATTTTGGTCTCTGTTCATTCATGGACACATGTTCAGCTTTGAATGCACCCCTATATATATAAGGAGTGCATCTCATACTAAAAGTTGGTTTGTGCTAAATAGGTATGAATCTACACCATTCATTTAAAAAAATCAATGGTTGAGATTAGTTTTTTTTTCATGATTTCATGCTAAATTGTTTTATAAATCATGCTTAATCAATTAAGAATGATTTATAAAGCAATTAAGCACAAACAAAATTATGCTTTATTTTTCAATCTTTGATGCTTTAATCTCAACCATTGATGTTATCAATCCAATGACTGAGATTCATTCCTATTTAACACAAACTTTAATTTAAGCACTTGACAAAAACTATATATATATATATATATATGTGTGTTGGTCCCTGATCAGAGTTTAATTAAATGTACAGCAAAAATTTTACAAAATATTTTCACTCTAAAACTGGGGGCTCAGTTTTCCGGTTTCTAATTTATAAAAACTGTGTTAGCCGAAAGTTTAAGTATTCAGTTTACAGTTATACACTTCAACATTTCTAAACACAGTTGAAAACTGTATAATGCGAGAAATAACAAAAGTTGTAAACGAGATATGATATTATAGTGGTTCGGATCCTTAAGTCCTACGTCCACTCTTCAGAAATTAATCCGGTAAATCACTAAGCAATGCAGTTTACACTCCTCAAGATCTATAGCCAGTCACTGCGAAATCCTTCGTCTGTAGTAAACTGGATCACTCGCCCAAGCAGTTGATCTTCACTCCTTCTTCAGTTTCTCAAAGCCAGGTAGACACCTCGAAGTCTTCTCAGAACTGGTTGACATCGGATATGGATTGAGGACAAACCTCCATTCTCCTTCTTTGGTAGATGTATGTTTGAGTTCTTCCCAGAACGCACGAAAATTTGCAGTTGCCCATAATAACCTATTCCTCCTTAGAGAACCAGACTGTTTTGTTCTTTCTTGAAAAGTAAGAACACCAACAATAAAGACTAAGTCATTTAGACTCAATCCTCATGTACAGATAGTTACACGGTTAATCACGAACGATTCAGTAAGCTAGAGAGCCTCGTGTTCAAGTGTTGACACACAGATTACTTTGTTGTTCACTTGAGAGCTTTGAATGCTATGAGCTTTTAATTTGACAGAGTAAAGGCACTTGTTCAATTGATTCAGATAGATGTTTGTCTCTCCGGCCCTTCTGCTATTTATAGGTGATTCTCTGAAAATAGACAGTAGAGACAAAGGGAATGATGTCCAATCAATGGCCATACTTTTCTGATGTTGCAGACCTGCTTCACTGCCCTTTCTGAACATTGTCATGCTTTCGCAGAGGCAGTTTTGTCTTGTTTGTGTCAAACTTTGAACAACGTTGTACTGCAGTCATAACTGTTTGAATCTTTGTTCCTCATCATTGAGTCTTCAATGCCTTTTATGACTGCTTGGCTCCTTGTTTATCACGCGTTACTTTTGGTGTAAAATTGTGCTTGTCTGAAACTGTGAGCTGCTCTCAACAGTTTCTCTCATCTCTGTCTATGAAAATTATCCATAGTTTTCATTGATGTTTCATCCTCAGCAGTTTCAAACTGCATGTGCAATTTTCTCGTATATTACTTCTTGAGCTGCTCTCACATTTTTTTTCGATCTTTCTGTTCGGACAGCTCCATCTTAAAAAACTGCTCCACAGTTTTTGGCAGTTTGCTTCTCTCGTACTCTTATAACTTGATCATCCTATACAAAGATTACATGAAGTAATAACTCTCAGACCTAAACCTTGGTACACAGTTTTGACACATCAAAACATCAATTTAAAGGTGGGATTTATACATCAACATCTAACAATTTCCCCCTCTTTGATGTTGTCAAAACTGTACTATCTAAGTCGGAAAGAGGATGTAGTTGCTCTGAGTTTACAAAGTATGAAATTCTAACACTACTCAGAACTGTGCTTCCTCTAAGCTCGGCCTACTCTAATCGATCTTCCCCCTGAATCAGAGAGATATTGCACGATTAACATAAATCAAATTAGAGCGAAAAAAGTTGTGTTGAATTGTGCTAATCACACTGGAATATGTGAATTCAGCTAAACATTAAGTATCTTAGGTAAGAGACAATGAGAAGTTGTCTTCAAACCAGCAGTTTTCAACCTTTCATTATATGTGAGAATTACAAGTACATGAAAAGTGAAAAACTGCACCAAACAGATACCCAAAAAAAATCCTCATCTACAATTTCACTACTTGGATTTTTCTTTGTCCTTCAATTTGGCTTGAGTGGAGGAGTCTGCATCTTTAGGCTTTGAGATAGCGGAGGTTGAAGTTCCAGTTGGCATGGCTAGACTCTTATATTTCTATCATCAACTTCATTTGCTCTTCTCTGGCTTCTTTCAGCATTTGCATCTGCATCCTCATATGTTCATCCCGCATCTCTTCCCCCTTTTTGACAATATCAAAAATGGAAGCCATGGATGATTGAACTTGTTGACTTACTTCTTGTCTGATCACATGTCGTACTGCATCAACATCCATGGTTAAGGTGGGTACACCAATGGAGATAGGATTTGGGGACAATGTTTCTTGAGGGGCAATTGAATGTTCAACGTGAGGAACAATTGCCCTTGTGTCTCCTTCATCTTGAGTAGTTGCCGTCTCCAGTTGTTGTGGTGAGCACTTTCGGCTGGTGCCTCTTCTCTTCTTTTCTGTTCAGCTGCCTCGTCCTCCTGTCTTTTCATCTCGGCGGTTGGTGTAACTTCTTCTTCCTCTTTCCTCTTCTGAGCAGCTGCTTCTATCCTTCTTTGTTCAGCTGCACTTTCTAACCTCAACATTTCTTCCTTCTCTTCTCGGACTCTCTGAGTCTTATTTGCAGAGTACACCTTAGCAGACTTGCGTCGGTGTAAAATTTGAACCTGTTGTAGGAGAAGATTGTGCAGCGTGCACTCACGAATGACATCAAGAGCTCTTTCGGCGGTTGCTTGAGGAGTCAATGTGTGTGAGAGTTGGATGGCCTGTGTCAAGGCTGCTTCTTCTTCCTTTCTTTGTCTCTCCTCTTTCTCCTTTTGCAACCTTTCAATTTCTCTTTCCTTTTCTTGCTCAAGCTGAGATAAATTCATCTTGATCTTTTCAGCCTTTGCGGTTAGTTTGAGTTGTAGAGCATGCAATCTTTCGAGCGGTGTTGTTTTCATCAATCTTTCTTTGAATAATCTCCAGTGTAGATTCTTCGTTTTCTTCAGTGGCAGTTTCTTGTTCAGTGTGACTGAGCATCTCCTGGTTAATTCCCCCTGTTTCTGTGAAGGGCTGAGGAGTTGGCACCTCCCTTTCAGTATGGTGGGGAGTTTCACCTTGTTCATCTGCTTGACTGGATGCTTCTTGCTCAAGGTTGGCATTTGATTACGAGGCAATTAGGCCGTCTTTGGGGGTAGTTTGGCGGTGTTCATGCCTTTGAGACGTAGTCTCCTCAAAATTTATTGAGCTTCTCATGTCAACAATATCCACCAGATCATCTGTCGGATTAAATCCAACTGTTTCAAGGTGAACGCGGTTGAAGGCTTCAGCTGACATTAACTGACTCAGGTGGGATTGAAGATTGACTAGCTTCACCAACTGGATCATGAAATTTCAGCTTCCAGGCAACTTGCATCATCGATACATCAAAATTCGCACCCTTCCTCTTCTTTAGTCTGTCGATTGCCATCTGTTTCCCTTTCTTCGCCCGATGTAATTCTTCTTTCAAGATGATTTCCATCTGCTTTTTCTTCTTCTTTTTCTTTTCCTCAATTTCTTCACGGGTTTGCCACAGAAGACTTTTCTTCTTTCCTGTAACTGAGGTGGCAGTTCCCTTAGGCCTCTTAGTGCTTTGGGGTGTTGGAACTGGGGGCATCTCTGCGAGACTGGCAGTTGTCTCAATTTCTACCACTTTATCATCAAAGCTATCCCGCTTATCATCATCTCCGTTGCCTCCTTCTACGGATTGGTGGACAGGATTCCTTGGAGTAATGAAATCAGAAGGGAGAAGATCTTCTCCCTTTCTATGAAGACCGATCAGCTTTTCGTGAGGTAGCTGACTTTGAGACCAAAACCAACATTTATTTTAAACTTCTTATTTTTTCTAATGTCTTCATTCTTCTTAGCATTTTCCAGCAGTCGTCCATAAATGGACTCTACTCAGTTTCCACCTGGACTATCATCGAGTACCATCATAACTGCATATCCAAGTAGGCTTAGTTCGGAGAAGGATCCAACTCCGCAGTATAGCATTCGCAGAGCAATCTCACTGAGCGTCTTGTAGAAAGGCTTCAGTTTCGATATCTTGGTGGCAGTTTTCCACTCCTCCCTGTAATCTGGTTTTCTCCAGTTGATCCAGTGTCTTTCCATTGCCTTTTTGTCTTGATCCAGATAGTTGGCGACATTGATCCCTTTATTCGGTAGATAAATGTTCAGATCTATGAGATCTGAACATTGATCCTTGATTGATCCTTAGCAATGATCCTTAGCAATGATTGCATTCTCGTAGAATTTGGCTACTCGATAAGGTTTGAATCTACGAGGGAATGCAGTTAAAAACTGTGTCAACTTTTTTGCCAAAAGATTCCGGTAGAGCTCATCATCTATGACAATGGATCCAACATTCTCCAGTTGAGTATCTTTTCTTTTACGACTTGTCCTGCCCGAAGTTGTTTGTCGGAGAGGTCGAATGAGCAGAAATCATCTTTGGTAATGTGGACGAGTTCGGCATGAGTAGTTTTCTTAGTGACAATGTATCGTTCAGGATTCTCAGAGGTGCTAGGACCCTCGGTTTGTTGTGACTTCTTTTTAGGCATGTTGATTGGAGATAATGTGAGTAATGGTGAGATCAAATGTTGAAGGCTCAGATTTTTTAAAGAGAGTTGCAGAGAGCGAAGGTGTAGACGATGATGAATAAAAGGGTTTATGAGGGGTTTTGTTGATCAAGATGCACAACTGAGATTAAAAATCCCATTTTGCGATCAACGATTGAAGTAGAAGCTGACGTAGGTGACTATTCACGTTATGTCGTGCCGTTCAGGAGCGTGTGGGTTGAGTGACATGGCTCTGTGTAATATGTTGTTATCCTGGGCAGCATTAAATGCAACTTCCAGCTGAAGACTTCTACGAATTCAAAATTCGGGCCCATTACCAATCGTAGTTTTTCTTATCCAGCTGCTTCATCAAACTGCATGGGACAATTCACAACTATCCTCATAGAAAACCTGAGCAACTGAGTCATCCTGAATTTCCAGTTAGAAAATGTCCTTCTTTTCAGCATATCTTTGAAGAGTTCCAACGCCTCACAGTTTTCTTGATAACTTAGAAAACTGTGACCTTACTCAGTTACTCCATGCAGTTTTCATAAAACTCAGTTCCGAGAATCCATCCTTAGAGTTTTATGCAAAGTATGAGGATTCGTACTTCCACAATTTGACCATTCACTGAGTCTACACACATTAGCCTTCTGACTTCTTGACCACATGTCCATTCACGAATGGTTCGCCGCAATTGTCAAGCATTCAATGTTGACTTTTTAACTTATGAATCTGAATCATATGAGAAGTCGTATCTTAAATTTAAGTATCTTGGCATGCTCCCAATCGTCGCAAGAGATCTTCTATAAATACCCCTTTTATGAACATGGGATTTCATACAACCCTTTCTTCTCAGATTTAAAAAAAAAATCACATCAGACAGAGTCATGTCTTCACCAAATGCTATTTCAAGAATCTCTATCCAACGCAACAGGATCATGAATAAGCGTGGTCTGTATGTCCAACATTGGAGAGATTCGAGCATTTATGAATCTATGGTGGGGAGTCTGCGAACAACTGGGCTTGAACTCTTTGTAACCACGGAGCCTCACACTTTTCATGAGGATGTGTTAAGGGTGCTTGCTCACAACTGCACTTTTACTTAGGTTGACTCTTTCAGTGCTGACTTTGAGCTTTGTCATATTGGGACTCTGGTCATGGACTATCTGAATGAAGATATGGAACAAGAGTGGTCACCATGGCAGCGTTGGAGGGCTGCGGACGTCGGCTTCCATCCAACAGTTACTGCAGGATTCCTTATGCCTCGCTACCGTTTGTCTTTTGACACCATGAACCAGATGATCGTTAGCAACTCCCCTATGGTTAGTAGCTTTTCTCCTCCTGTTTGGAAGGCGATGATGGCATTTCTGGATGAAGCCAAGGTGGATTGGGCATCCTTCATATTCGACCGTGTGAAGATGGCTCTTCAGAATCTGCCAGATGCCACCGTTCCATTTGGAATGCAGTTGAACTAGCTGTTAGAGCAGCAGATTCCTTACTTCACTGAAAGCCAATCTAACCTGGATGGCTCCGACTTCTATCCTCCAAAGTTTGTCCTCACTCCATGAATGTATTCTAATCAATTTTTATGATTTTCTTGTATTTTCATTATCTGTCCATGTAAGATGTACTCTCTTCAATATTAATGAAATGCATCGTTTTTTTTAGTATCCAGCAAACAATTTCAACTATTAACAAAATTGTCTTAACTATGCGTTCCATTCAGTTTTGCATAGCTCAGTTATCATCTCGTTCCTTTGAGATTTCATCAAACTCTAATAGACCTAGTTTGATACATAGCTCTTTAAATCGGGCCGCAGGTAGCGTCTTGCTGAATATATCCGCTAGCTGGTCATTCGTTCTTATATATTCTACCGATATATCTTTCTATTTAATGTGATCCCGGATGAAGTGATGACGAATGTCAATATGCAGACTGCACTGTTGTTGTCGCAGTATATTGGCACGCATCCAGATTCTATTCCATAATCTTTGAGTTGTTGCTTTATCCATAACACTTGAGCACAACAGCTAGCGGTTGCAACATATTCGGCGTCTGTTGTTGAAGTAGCCACTGAATGCTGCTTTTACTGAACCAATTAATCAGCTTATGCCCTAAGAACTGACATGTTCCACTTGTGCTCTTTCGATCAATTCTGCAACCTCCAAATTCTAAATCAGAGAATCTATTTAACACTATTCCATCATATTTGGGATACCATATACCCAAGGACTCAGTTTTCTTTAGGTATCTCACAATTCTTTTAGCAGCTTCCATGTGGGACTTCTTAGGATTTGCCTGAAATTTTGCGCAAACTCCCACAACATAAGAAATGTCAGGTCTGCTCGCAGTTAAATATAGCAATGACCCAATAATTCCTTGATAGGAAATTGGGTTGACTGTTTCTCCTTCTTCATCGAGAGTGATCTGTGAACTGGTGTTCATTGGGATCCTCAGAGTTTTTCTCTTTTCAGGGCAAAATTTATTGTTCAAGTCTAGCGTGTATTTCTTCTGACTAATGAAGATTCCCTCAGCAAATTGATCTACTTGCAGTCCAAGAAAGTACGTCATTTTGCCCATCATGCTCATTTGGAGTTTATTCTGCATCAGTTGGGCAAACTTTTCACATAGACTTGTGTTCTTGATGCCAAGAATGATGTCGTCTACGTAAATCTGGACTAGCAAGATATCCTCTCCATCTCGTATCTTGAACAACGTTCTGTCGATCGTCCCCTTTTCAAATCCCTTTTTTAGCAGAAACTGAGATAAAGTTTTGTACCATGCTCTAGGAGCCTGTTTTAATCCATACAAGGTTTTCCTCAGTTTGCAAACCTGGTTTCCTTGCTCGAAACCTGGGGGTTGTTCCACGTAGACTTCTTCTTTCAATTCCCCATTGAGAAAGGCACTCTTCACATCCATTTGAAGAACTGTGAAGTTGTGATGAGCTGCATATGCCAAAAACAAACGAATGGCCTCCAATCTGGCAACTGGAGCGAACGTTTCATCGAAATCTATTCCTTCGCACTGAGCATATCCTTTGGCTACCAATCTAGCTTTATTTCTTACGATGGTGCTGGTCTCATCTCTTTTATTCTTGAAGACCCATTTGGTGTCAATTACAGATTGATGTGATGGTCTATCCACCAGATACCACATGTTGTTGCGGGTGAATTCTCCTAACTCTTTTTGCATCGCGTTGATCCAGCCCGCCGATTGAAGAGCTTCACCAATCTTCACAGGTTCAATTTGGGATATAAAGGAGGACATCAATGCATTGCCTTGCCTTGTTCTAATAGGATTCCCAACATCATCCTGAACAGCTTCTATCAGATGATCCTTTAGCCAGCTAGGCTTCTTCACAATTTTGGCCTTGATAGGAGTTTCTATAAGCTCAGTTTGAGCTAATGGAGGGTCTTGGTGGGATGGTCCATCTCCATGCTCTTGAGCTGGATCCTACACAACAACTGCATTGTAAGCAGAAGCTGCTTCCACATCTACTCCAGGGTTGACTCCTGTGATTTCAGGTTGTTCTACTTCCAAGGCTGCTGCATTGGCTTCCGGGGGCTTCTCTTTGTTTTTAACATCTTCATTTATAAATTTTAAGGCCTCAGCAATGACGTGTACAACCGAAGAAACTGGACTCTCAGAATTGTCATTCATAGATCTAGTCTGAGGAACTGTAGGATTATGATCAAGATCAGTTTTATGTTCCTCATTGACATCCTTGTGATGGGTTTTGTATACTGAAAGCATATATTATAATGAGTATACGACTTTATATTTCTCATATCTGTCAAACAATATTACATGTATGTAACAATGGTATCCTCTTGTCTCACCGATAGGGACAATCATACGGCGTGTAGTAGATCGCGAAAGACAGTATGATCACTTGACCTAGTGAGACATAAACCTGATCACAACCGAGACAGCGTATAAGGATACGTCTATCCGGATGGCTGCGAAATTACCGGAATAAGTAGTCTGTCTTGGTTACTTGACATGCTGGTACGCAAGGGTGGCGTATTGATGGACCGCAGTGAGATGTATTCGACTGTCTGACATCAGCGAATACAAGATCTCGTTCTTGATTGAGCCCAAACCCTAACGAAGGTTCAGGGGTTTGCACGGATTGACTGTTTCTTTGACTTGCCATGGTGGAGAGCCTAAGTAACGTGCTCGTATATTCACATCTTGGGTAACAGCAGTTCGTGTAGTACTGCCTGAGACTGGGTTTAGGTAACCATATCCGAGTAATAGGATGGGGACATTCCCTGAGGAGCTCAATGACATTTATCGTGCCAAAGTCCTGCAGGCTGATTAAGTTCAGGCACGAGTGATAAGGATTGAGTGGTACTACTCAGGAATAATAAAGGGGTAGGTCAGTATTAATTCTGTGGTGAAAAAGAATTAATATTAATTAATTATGTCCTGGGTTGTGGATATGAGAATTAATTAATTTATAGGCCCATTTTATTATTTGCATTAGGTCCCAGGACTGGCCCAATTATATATGCTGAAAAAAAAGGCCCAGTAGCCCATTAGGGATAAAACCCTAGGTCTATAAATAGACAGCACTCTCTCTGAAACCCTAGCCACTTCATAACATTCAAATCAGTTGAAACCCTAGGGAGAGAGAGAGAGCAGGGGCGGCGCCTATAGAGGGGAGAAGGAAGATTTTTTTCCCGACTCCGGTCTACATCACAGATCTGTGGAATCCTCACCAGTAGCAGATCTGAACAGCATTGGGATACAGTCCTGAAGATCTAATCTGGAGAACAAGATTTTTCTTTTTCTTCCTTTCTTTGTTTTCGATTGAATCTAGAAATTAGTATTCTAATTTCGTCTTTCGCAGATTTAATTGAATCGCGTGGTTGAATTGAAAGTTGGATATTCAAATGCGAAAGATCGGATCAGACTCTACGGAATAACGGTAATCTCTTTATCCACGAATTAAATTCATAGGAGCATGCTAGGTTTTGTGAATTGTTATTATGAGCAATAACCATAAATCGATCCGGTTCATTTGGATTTTGTGATTCGGTTCACGATAAATCCCTACAATTGGTATTAGAGCCAGGTTTCTGATTTATGGCTCTTTTGTTCATACTAAATTCATTTATGCATGTATGAATTTTATTTCTGTAGTGGATGGTTTTTGTTCCTCGTGGCAACCCGTTTAATTCAGCCCGCGGTGGTTTATCCGTATAGGGTTAAATCTATTTTGTAAAATCACGAGAAAATCTGTGATTAGTTTAGATTTGATTAAAATTGTAATATAATAGATTCTGTAATTTTATTTCAGATCTGTAATTTGGACGGGTCTTGACGAAGAACAAAGACGGAGCCACCGGAGGGCGGCGGGACAAGGCTGCGCGCGTGCGGCCTCAGGCGCGGGCGACGACGCGCAGTGGCGCTCGTCGCGGGCGGCAGGGGCAGTGGCGCAGGCTGGCGGCGGCGGCGGCGGCGGTGGTGCACACTGGCACTGGCGGCGGCTGTGTCGTCGTTGGCGGCTGCTGTCCCGTCGCGGTGGTTCTTGTTTTGGTGGCTAGTGCTATTCTGTGTAAACCCTAGGTTTGCATTAGGGTTTGGTGGATGAAGATTTGGAGGCCCTGGAAGATTTGGAAAGATTTGAAATGATTTGGATTTATCCAAATAAATTCAAAATTCAAATTGTAATAGAGAGGATTTTATTTTCCTGTTTGTGGGGCCACGAGAAATTTTTGTTTGCCTTAATTGTCCTCGTGTGCGCATATAAGAAACCTTTCCAAAAGAATAATACTAAGCTGATTTTTTAATTATCAATAGACCTCCACAAAGCGGTCATAGGCTGTAAGTGTATCCCTCGCTCTAGTAAACATCTACGAGTGTAGCTTGCTAGTTCTTGGAGGTACATGGGTACGGTTGTTGGGATTTCTAGAAAAACAATTTAAATCATGTGAATAGTGGGAGGGTTTTGCGTAAACGTCTACGAGTGTAGCTTGCGTAGATCTCTTTCATAAGTATTCTAGGATTGATTTAAATTATAGATAACAAAAGCTTTAAGGGTTGTGCGGTATGGTTACGTGCCATGCTAAACTGTCTCTTTGGGCCAGAGTTAAATTTGTGGTTTAATCGCTGAGAAGCATCTTAGAATATAATGCAAGAATTGCATCCCTGTTCTTGAGAGATGGCTTGGTCTAAGGTTTTTCACTAATTATTAATTTTTAGTGTCAAAAGGTTCCTGACATGGTAGTGAAATTAAAGAATTGGGGCTTAAAACTCGCAGTTCTGGTTGAGGGTGACATCGTAAACGTCTACGAGTGTAGCTTGCGGTGGGAACTCTTGGGCAATTAGTGGAAAACATATGTATTTGATTTATGAAAAGGTTTTCAATGCATTTGTTTTCGAAGTTCTACATGTATGTTCTTATTTAAGATTTTATTGTTTCGGATATGTCTATGTCTAATGTCATCAATATTCTCGCACAAAATTCTCTAATTGGTCCAAACTTCCTGGAATGAAAACGCAACCTTGAATACATCCAGATTACGGAAGAACACATGTTCGTTCTACAAGTACTTTGTCCTATAAGTGCCCACTACTGAATCCTCGCAAGAGGAAGTAGACTATTACAACGAGTGAGAGAGCACGTAGTTTCCATGACTCACCTCATGGATGAGCTAACTGTGCACAGTGGAGGTATCGACGCTGAGGCTAAGGTCGATATCATACTGAACTCTCTACCCAAGTCCTTTGAGATTTTCAGACTGATTGTTGTCATGAACAAGAAGGAGTATACTCTTAACGAGTTGCTCAATGACTTGATGGCAGCGGAATTGGTTATAAATCCTTAGAAGGTTGCCTTAGCTACTTCTAGTAATCACTCTGCTGTATCGAAAGGTATGAAGCCGAAAAGAGTGATTAAGAAGAAGGCTGGAAAGGTAACTGCGAAGGACATGGGAGCTGTTAATAAGCCCATGGCCGAAACTTCGAGGGACAAGTGTTTTCAGGTGTGGTAAGAAAGGACATTGGAGGAAAGATTGTAAGGCCCACAAGCCTAGACAGGGTATGCCATTTGCATGTATAACTGAAGCATGATTAGAGTGCGGCGTTGCTCTTCCAAGAGCTGTAAGCGCTGACTTGTTAATCATGTTGTTATACTTTGCAGGGGACCGTACCGACAAGACTGATGAGTGATGACAAGAAGATACCAAGCTGGATGAAGGCAACGTTTTATGACGGAGCTTCATGGAGTTTTCTTTTCTTTATGTTTTGATGAATTAAGTACATTTAAGAGTTTTCCTTTGTGGGCCGTGGTTTTCGGCAGGATAAATTCTATCAACTTCAAATGGATGTATGTTATTTATGATTTTTCATCATTGGGAATAACAATATGTGTCTGTTATGGGTTGTTGATTTATACTCTTATGTTACTTCAATCAAATGTGTCCTTGAACATTGCATGAAAATCATCCGCAATCGATAATCCTAGAAAGAGAAAACATACTTCTTCTGATGAAGATCTTACATATCTCTGGCACTTGAGACTGGGTCACATCAGCTTGAAGCGGATTCAGCGACTTGCAGATGATGGTACATTGGACTTAGTCCGGACTGTACCTTATCAAGTCTCCGAATCCTGCATCGAGGGCAAGATATCAACTAGGCCTTTCAAGGCTAGTCAGTCTCGAGCAGAGGAAGTGTTGGAATTGATCCATTCTGTCTTATGTGGACCGATGTCCACACAGGCTCGTGGAGGGTACGAGTACTTCATCACTTTTATTGACGATTACTCAAGGTACGGATACGTTTACCGACTTCGCTACAAGTCTGAATGCTTTGAGAAATTCAAAGAGTTCAAGGCTGAGGTAGAAAAGAAGGTCGGAAAAACTATCAAGTCGCTGCGATCTGACCGCGGTGGCGAATACCTCGGTAACGAGTTCCTGCAGTATTTGTCAGATAACGGGATTACATCCCAGTGGACTGCACTGGGTACTCCCCAGCAAAATGGTGTAGCTGAAAGAAGAAATGGGACACTTTTAGAGATGGTAAGATCAATGATGAGTTATGCAAACTTACCAATTTTGTTTTGGGGATACGCATTGGAAACAACCACTTACGTGTTAAATGTGGTGCCTTCTAAATCAGTTCCTAAGACGTTCCTTGGTCGCAAACCGAGTTTGTGCAAGTTTAGAGTATGGGGTTGTCCAGCACACGTACTGTTGAAGGAACTTGATAAGTTAGAAAGCAGGTAAAAGGTAATGTTGTTTATAGGGTATCCCAGGCAAACGAAAGGTGGTTACTTTTACTGTCCTGAGAGTCAGAGAGTCGTTAGCACCAACGCTAGATTCTTGGAGGACGAGAATATGAGTAATCACAAGTCAAAGAGTGATATCGTTCTTCAAGAAATTGAAAACGAGAATGCGATTCCAAGGGAAGGGGAACGTGTAGACGTGGGCGCACCTGTGAGAGGTTCAGCACCACAGACACGTTCTTCAGTGCAAGGTGTAGAACCACAAGTTACTTCACCTACTGCTGATACGGCACCGATGCCTCGTCGTAGTGGGAGAGTTATTTTTTAGCCGGAAAGGTACATGTTCGTGGGTGAGTCTTCGGACTTGAGCCTGGAAAACGGACATGAGGACTCTGACCCACTGACTTACGAAGAGGCAGTGCAAGACAAGGATGTTGACAAATGGCGTGTCGCCTTGGATTCCAAAATTGAATCCATAACTGTTATGGATGTATACCAGAAAACTATGGATGTTTACCAGAAAACTGATTTGCCGGATGGCTTTAGGGCCATAGGGTGCAAATGAGTATACAAGAGAAAGAAAGGGGGCGGATGGAGAAATCACGGCTTTTAAAGCCAGGCTGGTGGCAAAGGGTTATAGTCAGAAAGAGGGCATTGACTATGACGAAACTTTTTCACCCGTAGCCATGCTCAAATTCATCCGGATACTCCTTGCCATAGCTGCGCATATGGACCTCGAGATTTGGCAGATGGATGTCGAAACTGCTTTTCTAAATGGTTACCTTGAAGAAGGTAGGGACATCTATATGCTGCAACCTGAGGGCTATGTGTGCAAAGGCGAAGAACATCTAGTCTGGAAGCTTAAGAAGTCCTTGTACGGACTTAAGCAAGCTTCGAGGTCGTGGAACTTACGTTTCAACGATGTGATTAAATCCTATGGATTTTCACAGTTGGAAAATGAAAGTTGTGTTTACCGACTTTGTGTCAGTGGGAGCGTGGTTTTCCTTGCACTATACGTTGATGACATACTCCTATTTGGAAACAACGAGGGAGTGATGTCGGAAATCAAGGGTTGGTTATCCGAACAGTTCCAAATGAAGGATTTGGGAGAAGCTGGCTACATCCTTGGGATTAAGGTCTTACGAGATCGTAAGAGAAGGATGTTGAGCTTATCCCAGGCATCCTATGTGGATACTGTGATAGCCTGGTTCAGCATGCAACTCGCCAAGAAAGGCTTGCTACCTTTCAGACATGGCGCTCGTCTTTCTAGTGGGCAGTGTCCTGAGACACAGCGGGAGAAAGATAGGATGAGTCTTGTACGCTTCAGCAGTGGGTAGCCTCATGTATGCGATGTTGTGTACCAGGCCAGATATATGTTATGCCGTTGGCATGGTAGCAAGATATCAGTCTAACCCTGGACAAACGCATTGGACTGCGGTAAAGCACATTCTCAAGTATTTGAAGAGAACTAGGAATTACTGCCTAGTTTATCAAAGTGAGGATTTGTGCCTTGTGGGTTATACAGACTCAGATTTCCAAGGGGACCAGGATGAGAAGAAATTGACCTCGGGATATGTGTTTACCTTGGGAGGTGGAGCTGTATCTTGGAGGAGCTCAAAGCAGAAATGCATTGCTGACTCCACCATGGAGGCGGAATATGTCGCCGCCTCCGAAGCCTCGAAAGAGGGGGTATGGCTCAGGAACTACCTTTTAGAGTTGGGCATGATTCCGAGTTTGCCGTGGAGCATCACAATTTATTGTGATTACTCTGGTGCAGTGGCAAACTCAAAGGAACCGCGGTCTCACAGGGCAAGCAAACACATAGAGAGAAAATACCATTTCATACGAGAGATCGATTCGAGGGGCGATGTGCTGATCAAGAAGATTGACACTAAGGACAACCTTGCTGATCCATTTACAAAGACCTTGCCACAGAAAGTTTACGAAAGACATATTCGTGAGTTAGGTCTGAGGTGGATGCCGACCATTGACAGAATGAGACTAAGCCCTCGGTGAACATCACATTATATAGAGGGCTGGAACGTGAGGTTGATCCTTGGAGAGGAATTGAGAGGAGGAAGAAAGGGCTTACTAGTTTAGTTGGTTTTTTGTAAGCTTGTGGAGAACTTCACATAATGGCCTCTAAACAAAACATGGCTTACATATGTATAGTTTGGTGTAGACCCCTCAATCTGGAAAACACATGCTAACAGTTGACAATTTTTTATCCGATTTGATAATCTGATATAAATCCGCACGATAATTAAATTGAGGTTTATCGGATATGAATCTTTATCAGATCGATACGATAAAGACACGAAAATTTGAGATCGAATTGGATAATCAATTAAACAGATCGAATTCGAATCGGATACGGATATTTGTTAATAAATTAATAAAAATTAGTTATTTTGTTAAATATAATTATTAATTAATTGAATTTGATATATTAGTTTAGATTTAGAGTTCTTTCAAAAAACTCAAATCTTTTGTTTTTTCATTGTTTGTGTCCCATTTTTTAATTCACCACCAAAAACTGTATTTATTTATCTATTCATTATATTTTTTAATATTTTTTTTTCTACTATAAAATTTTAATAACTTTTTTTTTCTTAACTTCAAAATTTTAATTAAGTTGTATCAACCGATTAACTAACTGGTGAGATATTAAATTTAAACTAGTATTGCACCCACGCGATGCGTGTGAATTTTAATTATTTGTATTGTGAAAATATTAATTTAATATTTTATATATCCATAAACATATAAAATTTTTTAAACCATGAAGTTATATAATAACATCTACGTCATAAATTAATGAATTATTTATCTGGTATATATATGTAATATTATATTTACATTTATTTATTTATTTTGATTAATTGGTTAAATCTTATTTTATTAGCCCCATATTAATTTATGATTCAAAACAATGTTTACGTATTTATATTTTTCAATGTTAAATAATTTTTATTATTTTTAATAGGTGATAATATTCACTATTTTTTTTCTTAAAATCTTTGAATTTTCAACCTTCACTTTTCTTTCTTTAATGATATAATTAAAAAAATCATTTGTTATATATATATATATATATATATATATATATATATATATATATATCTTATTTGATCATATGCACTGATATATATTTTATATACATTAAATTTGAAACTTGAGTTGTTTGATGTCTAACTTGATAATCTATTCTTTTATTGTTTAAGATTTATACACACACTCAATATACCCCCTTCATCAACTATTTAATATATTTAATCAAAAGATCATAATATGGTGCTAGTTCTTGTATTCCATTAAGTCTTAAATATTTAAAATGACCAGTTTTATATAACACATAATTATTTTAGTCACTTTTATCAGCACATATCAAATATGGCCAAAAGTACATACTTTTAATTGGAATTTGTTAAAATATCTTAATCAAACAATGACTTTTAGGTTGGTGATATAATCGAAACATGAAAATATATATTTTAAGTATTTTACTCAACATTTAAAACTTAAAAATAATATTTAATTCACACATGGGTCACCCTCGGATCGCACCCAGTCCCTCCCATGTTGACCATTATTTTTTTATTTTTTTGACCTAGGTCACACTCGTGTCGCACCCAGGTAACACCCGGGTCGTACTCATACTCTCTCACACACACTTTGCACACACTGCACTCTCTCACACACTACACACTCTGTCACACACATTACACACACTACATAATATTTAATAAATATTACTTTATTTTATTTTTTAAAATAGTCTGAAAATGTCATAAATACGTACTTTTGGCTATTTTTTAGATGTATTCATAAGTGTGGCTAAAATCGTTAGATATAATAGTCAAGTTGGCTATTTCATAATTTCTCTCTTCCATTAATACCATAGGCAGTCCTCTCAACTAAATTGACATTCATACGATATGATTTAACCATCAATAGTACATATCTTTTAGCAATTCGTTCTATAGTCTTATTATTTATGTATGTTGTGAATTTATGTCTTCCAAAATAAATTTACCACTGACATTTTTTATTATGAACTCATGTTTTCTTGTTGACTACTGTAACAATATTAAGTTTCAACTCTCATAAATTTGTGTTATTTCATGTTGTCTCATCTTTATTTTATAAAATTGTCAATATATTTTTTTTCTTTCTCATCTTTATTTTATAAAATTGTCAATATATTTTTTTTCTTCTTTCTAACTCCATTAATTGCACACTCTAAAACACATATTATTTAATATTAAAATTTGAAATGTTAGCAAATCCACATATAGCTCAAGTTTTTAAAATTTTATACGCAATAAAGAAAAACACTTCTACTTCTTCGTATAGCTTATCACAATAATTTCTTCAGAAGTATCTTCAAAGATAATTATTTTAGTAAATTAACTTTAAGCCATAGGAACGGCCAAGTAATTTGAGATAGTGTTTTACAGTCCAATAACTTTATCACATAAATCGATTTCACGACCTCTTTAGTGAGTGGTGCTTGTTCACTTGTTATTCACTCCTCTTTCTCCTTCAAACAATATATATATAATCAATTTCTCTTTTGTTTCTTTTCTTGAAACAATATATAAGAATTCATCAATGAATATTTCTTAAAAAATGTGTGAAAATTCTTGTAGTTTGATATATTAATATTATTTATATTTTTTTATTTGCACTATAGTATGTATTTTAATAATTTTTTAATTTTATAATATAGTATGATACATTGAATTTTTATTTGCAGTTTGGTATACTAATATTTTTATATTTATTTACTTTATGTTATATTTTAATATACATTATATTAACTTTGTTTTATTTATCATACATATATATTTGTATTTTTGGAGATGGTTATAATCTTAATATTTTTACTTTCATCAAGTAAAAAAAATTAATTCGTCCCTTCACACGATTATATTTTGTTTTTTTTTAAAATATACAAAATAATTTATAAATATACAGGAATATTGATGTTCGCGAATTTCATATATTTTTTAAAAATATAGTTACTTTTACTTTTGTTAAATTTTTATAAAATATTATAATTATTTTATTGTTATAAATATTTTGATTATCCCTTATACTCTTTAATATATTTTAATTTATTATAATTATTGTGATAATTAAAAAATATTTCACCTCTTCTTATAATTGTTCTATAAAATTTTATAATTTTGTTATGTTTTTAATTGATTATAAATTTAAATTAAATTAGGTCATTGATGTCTTACTCGTAGTACTAATAAATATTGTAGTGAAACAATAATTTAATAATTACTCAATTTGATTAATTCATTTTTAAAAATATTAGATGCATATCATTTTTTAATTGTTTTTTATTGAACTTGATGCATATTAATTGAAAATAATTAAACAGTACATTGTTTTACATTCAAATTAAAAATCAAGAGGAAAGTAGTTGGAATATCTATTACAATATATACCTTTTATTTAATAATCAACTACATATATTTTTGTATTTTTGGAGATTGTTATAATCTTAATATTTTTACTTTCATCAAGAAAAAAAAATTAATTTGTCTTTTAACACGATTATATTTTTTTTAAAAATACAAATTGATTTATAAATATACAGGAACATTGATTGTCGCGAATTTCATATATTTTTTAAAAAATATAGTCACTTTTACTTTTGTTAAATTTTTATAAAATATTATAATTATTTTATTTTTATAAATATTTTGATTATCCTTTATACTCTTGAATATATTTTAATTTATTATAATTATTGTGATAATTAAAAAATATTTCACCTCTTCTAATAATTGTTCGATAAGATTTTATAATTTTGTTATGTTTTTAATTGATTATAAACTTAAATTAAATTAGGTCATTAATGTCCTGCTCATAGTACTAATAAATATTTTAGTGAAATAATAATTTAATAATTACTCAATTTGATAAATTCATTTTTAAAAATATTAGATGCATATAATTTTTTAATTATTTTTTAATGAGACTTGATGCATATTTAATTGAAAATAATTAAATAGTAAATTGTTTTACATTCAAATTAAAAATCAAGAGGAGGAAAGTAGTTGGAATATCTATTACAATATATACAATATATACCTTTATTTAATAATCAAATTAATAATTTCCAATATTTTAAAAAATTGATTATATATATTCGATATGCATATCTGTGTTTATTTGGATAGAATTGTAATATTAATTGTATTTGTTTATTTATTTATTCATTATATAAATATTTTTTAATTGTACAAAAATAAATTGTTCCACAATATATGATTGAGAAATTTAATTATACATACCCATTATTTTTAGGAATATCATAATTTCATGTAATATTAATTTCCATATATAGTATTCAGTTTTGTTATTATCTTAACTATATTTTAACTTCAATAGTATTTTATATTTTCCCTCCGATTTTGTTTTAATATATATTTAAATATTGATGAAAGTATTGTACATCATGATAGATGAAAGACGTTTATTACAATTTATTTTATTTGTTATAAATCTTACAGTTTAAATTAATATTTTTCTCGCTCAAAATCGTAAGTGAAGTATATTGACAACTAAGGTAAATATGATTGATCATTATTATTTTTTAAATAAGTGTACATTAATCTTGAACACATTCACCCACTCACACACCCAAATATCCCCTGGGAGCTCGAACATGTAACCTCTAAATCACAGATAAGTTGCTTTAACCACTACACCCCAAGCGAAGGAACCTAGGTTGAAGTTAGCAACAACCACCCCTGTACCACAAGGTTTTCATCCTGATTAGGTGGTAAGGAAACGCTACAATTCTCTATAATTGCACATAAGCAACGACATTATTAGACTTTAAAAGAACTATTGGTAAAAAAAGAAAATGTTATCTGACAATGAAATGACAGTCGCAAATGAGCCACTCACATTTGAAAATCATAGATTACATAAATAAATACATAGCTAGAAATGTTGATTACAGAAACAAGCAACCATTACGCATTTGTTAGCTAGAAATGTTGATTACAGAAACAAGCAACCATTTCGCATTTGTTGCAATCCAAAATATAGGTAGAGCTGGAGCCCTACAAGAAAAGCTTTACACACAACTATATCTCAAACCAGGGAATTGAATACATAATACCAACCAAATTCTTCATACATCTCAGGAAGACCTGACGTGGAAGAATTGCATGTATGCTCAAGATGAAAGAGAATAGAGAAATGGCAACCAAATCTCACTTGACAAGACCTGACTACAGGCAAGATGGAAGTGTGGGACCATGGCAGACAAAAGCCAAAACGACATAGATTACTACCAGGAGAAGGAATATCAATGCAATCCTGCAAAATACCGAGCACCACTAGTTTAGAAAGAAATAAGACATAAATGCAGATATAACCATCTTGAAGACAATTCTGCTGTGCTGCAATCATATACCATATAATTAATATCAAGAAAAATTGGTCGTTTCTGTTGCAGCAGTGAAAATAGCCACCCAAAAAGATAAATATTGAGCTAACATATATTCCATGGTTAAACGAAGTTTTCTAGATAAAGTATCTTCCAAGTCATTGAATTAGTTATGAATTATGATGCCAAGAATATATATATAATCAAAAAAATAAAATTTATCAATCATCGGTTACTTTTCAAACCAAAGCTTTCTATGATTTCAAAGCACATATATGCTAAGTGTCAACTTACGTTAATTTAACATTTCTCCACCAGACAGTGTTTCTAAAACGTCGTGCTTGCTTCCTGAAACGGAAAGTGTTCCCTTGCATAGTGGCAGTTTTATCAACCAATAGTTCTAGCCGATCTCCTCGATCTAAAACTTTATCAATGTTTTCAATCATGACATTACGAACCTGTAATACACCCGATGAATAGCATAATTACTATTTATCATTAGAACAAAAGAGTAAAGCTAGATAACCATATATCTCAGCATTAAGTGTGCATATGATAGAGAGCGCAGTTCCATGATTGACGCGCAAGAAGGGCCACGAGCCATGTTGGTGTATCGTCATCGTGGACGGGAGTGAGTCCACTTTCGTGGGCGTTGGAGTTTTGATTATTTAGTTTGAGTTAATTTTTAATTTAGTTTATTTTTAATTCAGTATTTTTTATTTCTTAGATATATTAGGATATTATAATCCTAGATAGAGAAGGGATCATGTGAGAAAAAATTCTCATGTGAGAAAAAAGGATAAATCCTATTCATTAGATCTAAATAAATCAATGGTTGATATGCAATCAAGCAACAACTAAAACACAATCAAGCAATTGCTTGATTATGTTTAAGTTATTGCTTGATTACTGTGTTGCTTGATTGTGTTTGACTTGTTGCTTGATTTTATATCAACTATTGATTTATTTTTTTGAGTGAATCAACTATTGATTTATTAAGATCTGATGGATATAATTCATTCTTTTTTCTCACATGGGACTTTTTCTTACCTGATCCGCTCCCATCCTAGATATATAGGGGTATGATAATCCTAGAAATATTTGGATATTATAATTCCTAGATATGTTAGGATATCTTTTCTGGGGTATTTAATTCCCCTATTCTGGTTTAATTATGTTGAGCAATAAAATTATTTCTTGGAGAAACAGGTGTTTAAACGCACGGGCAAGCATTGGAGTGTAATTAATTATTTTGCATCTATCAATTGGTCCTACCTACTGGATACCGTCCCGCCAGAATGACTACAAGATCGACAAGTGAACAACTGGAGCAGTTGGAGGCTGATCAGGTCACCGTCAAGGAACAACTCGCTGAAATAGTGGCCTCTTTAGCCGCACTTTCTAAGGCAATTCTGCGCACGCCAGAAAAAGAGAAAGAAACGCCAACTTTGGATACCTCGGGGGAGACGTCGACGAACCACTCATCAGCGCCGGGCGCGACGGGCAGCGCGTGGCAGAGGAACGCGACAGTTGCGTTGTTGCCCACGTTTGATGGTGATGACCCAATAGGGTGGGTGGCGCGAGCGGAACAACAGTTTGAACTGCACGCCACCAAACCGAAAAATAAGCTGGCGGCTACCGTCGTGGCCATGGACAGTGCTGCCCTGTATTGGGTCACCTCGATGCGAGCGCGTAAACCAGGGATGTCGTGGGAGGAGTTTAAGCAAGCACTGGTTTCACGTTTTGATACAAGATTCAAGGGAAATAGATTCGAAAGATTATCAGGACTGAGACAGTCAGGAAACGTGGATGAATACATATCAACATTTGTGCAACTCGCAAGTCAGGTTCCCAGATTGGACAAAGAACACTACATAGGATACTTTTTAAATGGGCTGAAGGCTTTGATACGAGATTCCTTAAGTCTGCTGCGCCCTCCTGACTTAGAAACAGCGATGGAACTAGCAAGAGACATCGAAGATAACCCGAGTACACAGTACGGGGGGGCTTAGTTTTAAATAGCGAAAAGCGAAGTGAAGCGACAAGGCCAAAATCAAAGCGATGAAGCGAAGCGACGCAAAGCGAAGATTACGAAAAAAATATGTACAAATTATATATACAATTATACACAATTTATTACTTAAACAAATAATTCCAACCTGATTTTGGAGCGCTGAGCGCGCTTTTTAAAACTAAGCGGGGGGGAGAGGAACACGATCAGGGGAATGGTGGGGCTGCACCCCAACGCAACGGCTAAACCATTCGGGGGCAGTCCCGCAGCTAGTAGCCAGAGTACCAATCGGGCAGCAGGGAGTAATTACTTGCGACCGTCGGGGCTGTCCGGCACAGCAAGCTCCGGGGTTTCCATGCAATCCACAGGACAATCTCAGATCACTCGAGTGCTACCGAAAGAACTGGAGGAATTACGAGTCAAGGGACTATGCTTTAAATGCAAGAAACCATTCATCCCGGGGCATGGCTGCCCATTCAAACAACTCAGAGTATTAATAGCTGAGGACGATGATGAAGTAGATTTGCAGCAGCACGATTACTGTGAAACAATGAGGGAGGAGGCATGTGAGGAAAAGAGGGAGGAGCGTAACGTAGAGGAGCACAATGGTTCTGATAATGAACGAGGGGACTTGCCAATCTATATTCCATGACGGGGGTTTTCAGCCCCCGAACTATGCGACTACGGGGATTAGTGCAAGGCTGCCAAGTGACTATCCTCATTGTCAGCGGTGCAAGTCATAATTTCATTTGTTCATCTTTGATAGCAAATATGAAGTTGCAGCCGCAGCCAACAGACAAGTTCCATGTGAAGTTAGGTGATGGGCGGCGACAAGCATCAGAGGGGGTATGCAGACAACTCCGAATTAAGTTGCCTGGGTGCGCAGCTATAGCCGATTGTTATGTTTTTCCCTTAGGTGGAGTGGATATTATTTTAGGAGTTGTCTGGCTCGCTACACTAGGTGAAGTAGTTGCCAACTGGAAGAACCTATCAATGAGGTTTAAGTGGAGTGGAAAGCAGGTCATACTTTGCAGGGATCCAGCATTATGCAGAAATATGGTCAGCCTTCAATCTTTGATAAAAACTACAGAGGTGGTGTTTTGGGCAGTAGTACTGGAAAAGGGGCCTACCAAGATGTTAGAAGCTGATGATGGGCGGTTACATGGGATCATACAACAATATTCATCGGTGTTTGATGAACCAAAGGAATTACCACCAAAATAGGACCACGGACCATCGCATTGAACTTATACCAGGCACAAAGCCTGTGTCGGTACAACCGTATAGATATGGACACTGGCAGAAGGATGAGATTGAGAGATTGGTGGGAGAGATGCTGCAGGCAGGAGTTATTCAACCCAGCTCTAGCCCATTTTCCAGCCCCGTTCTGTTAGTAAAAAAGAAAGACGGCAGCTGGAGATTTTGTGTCGATTATCGGGAGCTCAATAAAGCCACGGTGCCTGAAAAGTACCCCATCCCAATCATCCAGGAGATGTTAGATGAATTAGCAAGTGCGGTGGTATTCTCAAAAATTGACTTACGTTCCGGATATCACCAACAGCATTTCATACTCATAGTGGTCATTACGAATTCTTGGTTATGCCCTTCGGGTTGACTAATGCACCTGCGACTTTTCAGTTGACGATGAATGATCTATTTTGACCGTATCGGCGTAAGTTTGTCTTGGTATTCTTCGAGGATATATTGGTTTACAGTTTGTCATGGGAAGACCATCAACAACAGTTAAGCCTCGTCCTCCGTACCTTGGACAAGCAGCAATTTAAGGCAAATAGGAAGAAATGTGCGTTCGGGTGTCGCAAAAAGAGTACTTGGGTCATTATTTCAGAAGCTGGTGTGGCAATGGATCCCGCCAAGATTAGCGCTGAGGTAGATTGGCCGCAGCCTCGCACCATCCGTGATGTACGCAGCTTCTTGGGTTTGACGGGGTATTACACGAGATTTGTGAAGAATTACGGTATTATTGCACGGCCGTTGACAGCTTTACCTAAAAAAAAAGGTCTCCCATCGCTTAATTTGGACACCTGAGGCCGAAACAACTTTCCAACAATTGAAGAACGCCCTGACTTCAGCCCCGGTGTTAGCAATGCCCAAGTTCGATTGCCAATTCGTGATTCAGTGCAATGCTTCAAGAACGGGAGTGGGTGTTGTGCTCATGCAAGAGAGGCACCCAATTGCATACTTCAGTAAGTCCCTAGCCAACCGCACTCTCTCAAAATCAGCATATGAACGGGATTTGATGGGATTGGCTATAGCAATCCAACATTGGTGGCCCTATTTGATTGGACGACGATTCCTTGTACATACAGACCACCGCAGCCTCTGTCATCTTCTTTCCCATAGGATCGCAACACCGTCTCAGCAAATATGGGTGACACGGTTGTTGGGATATGATTTTGAGGTTAAATACAAAACAGGTAGTTCAAATGCTGCAGCTGACGCCTTGTCGCGCAGGGAAGGGGAGGGCAAATTAACAGCAATCAGCATGCTGAAATGGTTGGGGCTGTCTGAAGTGGCGTCTGAACAGCAACAAAACAGCCATCTTAAGAGAATCATCCAGGATATTACGGCTCATCCTGATAGTCACCCGGGATTTGATCTGATAGCTGGCCGATTATTCTATAAAGACCGATTAGTGCTAGTGGAGGATTCCGCCTGGATCCCGCGTTTACTAGAAGAGTTCCATGCCACTCCACAGGTGGACATGCAGGGGCTTTTCGCACGTACAGGAGGTTGGCTTCTAATGTTTATTGGAAAGGTATGTTTCGCAGAGTGTAGCAATATGTGGCACAATGTTTAATTTGCTAGAAATCTAAATATGAGGCAATGTCGCCAGCCGGGTTACTCCAGCCATTACCGATTCCGGAGTTGGTTTGGGAAGATATCTCGATGGATTTCACTACTTGTTTACCCACATCCAAGGGCTATACAATTATTTTGGTAGTGGTGGATGCGTGTCCAAGTATGGGCATTTCATTGCCTTGAAGCCACCTATTACAGCGAAATCGGTGGCTGAAGCTTTTGCACGGGAAGTGGTGTGCTTACATGGAATGCCAAGGTCCATCGTGAGTGATCGGATTCGTTATTTATCAGTGCTTTCTGGAAGGAGTTATTTGCATTATTTGGTACGCAATTGAAGTTTAGTTCAGCATATCATCCTGAAACAGATGGGCAAACAAAGGTTTTGAATAGGATTCTGGAGACATAACTTCGATGTTTTGCCTCCGAACAACCAAAATAGTGGCTTCGTTGGCAGTCGTGGGCGGAGTATTGGTACAACACAGCATTTCAAACAGCAGCCCGCATCACCCCATTCGAGATTGCTAATGGCCGCGCAGCTCCAACTCTTCGGTGATTCTTACCTGGGGAGAGCCGAGTGGCTGCAGTAGCAGAGATCTTGGAGCCGAGACGTCACACTGGCTTGCTTGAAGAATAATTTAGAGCGAGCGCAACAAGTTATGATCAAACAAGCAAATAAACATCGTAGAGATGTGGAATTTCGGGTAGGGGATAAGGTGTTTATAAAAGTGACGCAACATCGCCAATCTTCATTGGCACTATAGGCGCACCATAAACTGTCCCCTATGTTTTATGGTCCATTTTGTGTGGAAGCTCGAATTGGAGGCGCTGCATACCGTCTGGCATTACCACCTACTTCTCGCATTCATCCAGTATTTCATGTATCCTAACTACGGCGAGTGATTGGTAACCACCTAGTTGAGGGGCAATTACCAGCGACATTAGAGTTGCCAATGGGGCCGATGTTCGAGCCCCTGGAAGTTTTAGTAGAGCATTTGGAGAGAGTAAATGAGCGCGAGGAAGAGCAGCTATTGGTTTGGTGGAAAGGGCAATCTAAGGATGATGCTACGTGGATGAGTCGTGATATTTTCCAAAGCCAGTTTCCGGATTTCAACCTTGAGGACAAGGTTGTTTTTATGGAGGATGGAGTTGATAGAGAGCGCAGTTCCATGATTGACACGCAAGAAGGGCCACGTGCCTTGTTGGTGTATCATCGGCGTGGACAGGGTGAGCCTAGTTTGAGTTTATTTTTAATTTAGTTTATTTTTAATTAAGTATTTTTGTATTTAAGTTCAGTAGATTTAATTAGTTATTTCTTAGATACATTAGGATATTATAATCCTCGATATATTAGGGTATGATAATCCTAGATATATTTGGATATTATAATTCCTAGATATGTTAGGATATCTTTGCTGGGGTATTTAATTCCCCTATTTTGGTTTAATTATGTTAAGCAATAAAATTATTTCTTGGAGAAACTGGCGTTTAAACGCACGGGCAAGCATTGGAGCGTGATTAATTATTTTGCATCTATCAGCATATCATTGAGATATCATATTAATTGTGGAAAGAACAAAACAAGTATATAATGTATTTTCCCACAGAAACAGCTCAAGGCACCCTTTCCAAAGCATATCAAACCAAAAACAAGGTGAAATCCTGATTGTTAAAAGTTCAGCTGACACTTGGTAGCAAAAGAAAATTGACAAAAAAGCAACACAAAGATGCCAAACAATTCTCAGAGGTAATACTTACCTGGCTCATTTCACCTTTAAGCCGGTTTATCCTGTCAGCATTTGGGTCATTTGAGTAATATTCCATCTGTTGGCTGAGGACCCTTGAAAATTCATCATTCATTGCATATGCCTGCGCAGACAATACAGCTCGACCATAGGTCCGGACAAATCTTTGATGAATTTCTTCAAGAAATGCAAAAGGAATTCTCCCTGTATGGATTTAAAAAAAAAGAGTAAACGAGTCAAGCATCATGCAATACCTCAACCACACGGGGAAACCTGAAATTGATTGTATCAATTTTGGTTCAAATCACAAAATGAAAGATATCCCACAAAAAGTCCAACTAGAAAATACCATGAGGATGGTGTCATGTGTCCAATATTAATTATAAGCATAGGCATTGATGCACCAACAACCTAAATATTAATACAAATTAATGAAGAATCATCAAGTTGTTGCTGTTAGACTAAAAAACAGCACACATCACTTAGATAAACTTATAAAGGTATTTCTTCTTTATCAACTACATAAGCAGACTATATTTTCTTATCACAGAAGCATATGATGCAGATTTCTTCAATATCTATTGGACAACAATTATGAAACAGAAAGCATCTTTGCAGGGAAAACAGACTTGCAGTTGCACTATGTAGTTGTATTTTAGCGGAAAATAAATGTATGACTTCACATATAATGGTACTTCATGCTCTAGTTTCTTAAATAACCCTCTCGTTTTCTTTTCCCTTATCAAGATCCAAACACTTGACTTGATGTTGATTTATGTTCATAAGGAAAACTACATAGTATAACACAGTTTCGGTAAGCTTGCCTTCCCCAGGAGTCAAAAGCCATGGGTAAACCAAACGACTGGGCTAGATTTCTTATCTTTAACAAATCATTAAAGCGAGCCGGTGAAGATGGTTAGGAAGGATAATTTAAATCGGAACACAAACAAAATCAAAAGCCTTCCCACAATTAAAAAACAAATTTGCACCAAGTTAAAGTCAATACAAGCTGCAACAACCCAGAAAGCATACCTTTTCAGATCCAAACGAAAACGGCTAAGCGATAAAAGAACAGAAAGTAAAAATAAACGAGAATCGTAAATTCGACAGCTGCCGACATCCATATCCCAAAAAGCCAAAATTGGAATCACCTTTTAAATTCCAAGGTCTCCCTAATAGTTCATCCTCTATTTGACGGAAGCAAAAGGCAGCATTCATATTCATATTCATATCCATAACCAAAATCATTATTATGAATTAAAGGAATCATCAGAATCGCCTCTTAAATTATCTCCCCTCTTGAGTTCAACAACCAGAAATTATCAAAAACCCAAATTTTACACGAAAAATAAAATCGAAAACAAAATGAGAGAGATACGAACGTACTTCCAGCGGTGTCATCGGCCATACAAAGGACGGAGAGGCCATCGGTGCGTTTGACGTGAAAAATGTAGCGATCCTGCGAGTATGAAGCGTTCGTATCATCGTTACCGGGGATTTTCTCCAGAATTTGACGCGCGATCGCGTTCGCCGTGGTGGATGTAGCGCTGTATTCCGCAAGCACAACCGAGCCACGCGCCACCAGCGCGTAAAGTATCGCCATCCCCTGTTTCTCTCTCTCTCTAGCTTTCCCTCGAATGCCTCCCTGATTGAATTGAAATATTAAGTACGTGGAAATATGATGACGACGGATCGATCGCTACATTTTGAGGGTAATCGTGTCAAAGTAGCTACGACTTTTTCTTAAGCCGACCAGTTCGTTTGTTGGAGTGATTTTAGGCCCAGTGCTGCAGCCCTAAAGCAATCAAATTATTTTTTCTTTTTTGAGTTTTGATTAAACCATTTTGCATTGTAAATATTTTAGCTACACATTAAGAAAGTTGTTAATTTTTTTATTAAAAAAAACAGAGAAAAAGGATCGAAATAATTCAACTCAAAAATATTTTGAGTTCAAAGACAGAAGTCTAACAAAAACTCAAAAATTTACTAGAAAGAGTGCCTAGTCTAAGTTACAAATACCTAACAACTCTTTGGGGGGGGGGGGGGGGGGTGGGGGGAAAGGATAGGGATGAGAATTTCCCATACAATATGATCTATACAATAAAAATGAATTTGGATAGAGCCTTACTGAATTCGGATTCTTATAATTAGGGGTGTGCAAAAACTGAACCGAACAAAAAATAGATCGAACTATTGAAATTTAGTCGATTTGGTTCGGTTATAATTATTTCGGTTCGGTTGTCGGTTCTCAAAAATGAAAACTGAACCTATATCGATCGGTTGTCGATTTTAAGATTTCAGACCGAAAACCGAACCGACTGAATTAATATTATTTAATAATAAAACATTAAAATATAAAACTTAATTTCTAAATTCTCAACCCAACCCTCTCCCCATACAACAACCCTCCCTCGCAGCGGCAACCAACCTCCAAAATATTAAACATCTTTTCAATATTCAGTTGGAACCGAACCAAATATTCGGTTCGGTTGAGCAAATTTTCTGTTTGGTTGTCGGTCAGTTATGCAAAATGGTTCGGTTAATTCAGTTCTAGGAGTTTCGGTCGGTTTTCAACCGAACCGACCGAATGCACACCCCTACTTAAAATATCAAAAAAAAAATTAAATGTTGGATTCGAATCCAAGGGATACAAATATCCGTTAGCAAAATAATAAAAAATATATTTTATTTTTCACTTATCTTAAATATTATAATTTTATTATTTATAATAATGTAGTTTTATTTAATTGATATCGTACTATGGCAAATCATTGTTGGATTCTTATTATTTTTATGTATCAAATTTTATCAAGTTCTTATCATATTTATCGGATTATGTTCATATCGTATCATTATCATGTTATTGAATCCTTATTATGTTCGTATCATTATAGTGCAAGTTCATGTTCGAATTTAATGAATTAGATTTGAATTTCTCGTGGTTCGTTTTAGAAAATAATGAAGCCCTCGGAACGTAAACAAAAAATAGCTAAAAAATAGCAATGTAATAACATTAAACACTAATAAGAAAATACGGAACATAAGCATAGTATGTTTGAATAGTGATTTGAACACTAAGTATGGGAACTAATAAATGAATCCTCCAATTTCCCCTTTTATATGAATAAGGGAATTCAATACAATTGAAATTTTCTGTTCACATCAGCAGTCCCTCGCTGTCATGTTATTTTTTCTTCTCGCTTCTAGGCTCTAATGCCTGCACACTAATAGATTCAGAACAATTTGACACTTATCATGGGCCTAGGAGATAGATCGATGAAAAACATAGCAAACGTGACTACTCAGAATCCAAACTCCCTTGAGCTCTCACTGATGACAATGAATCAACAAATACAGCAAATCGCTGCAAACCAACAGCATGAGATGACCAATCAGCAAAATGGCATAGCGACACTTCGTTAGGAAATCAAATCTATTTGAAGCTTGAATGCCACACCTACAGAATGGAGGATTTGTGTCGACTGACGCAACTCCTTGTCGGTCGATGTGAGTATTCTTGACGGCTGAAATGTGATTTTTTAAATAAAGCATAGGATTTGAAAAAGAATTACCAAGTACAACTTTTCCTTGAAGTTCAAGACCACAAGACCTAACCCTACTACTATATAAACTCATGTATTAGGGTTAAGATTTTACTATTTCATTATCTTAGACACTTTATTATTTAGTTTTTCCTTAAGTTTAGTTTTAGTTTTTACTTTCAAGTCAAGACTTTAGCATTAGAGAACTGGATCTATCTTTTAATTTATGTTCTTTACTTTCTGGTAAGTTTTATTAATGCGATCTTTAATTTCTTTTTCGATGTTTGTTTTTAGCATGTCTGGCTAGAAACCTTAACAAGTTCTAAGGTTTTCTCCATCTTGATTACATGTCTTAATTCAATTTTTCAAACCCTAATTAATTGGTTTAAACTCTTTAGTTTACTTTCAAATCTATTTTCAATTGAAGGATCGAGAGATGAAAATTGGAATAGATGTATAGTTGTTAATTGAAGGACCGAGAGGATAAAATTAGCAATAGGAAGAGAGAGTTTAATAAAATTGTTTTTATGTCCTAAAAAGAAGAAATCAATTGTAGGAATTTAATCTGATTGTTTATTGGGATTGATTAATAGGTATATTTTAGACCGAGAGGAGATAATCACTTATTAAAAATTAGGAGTTAATTGCCTGACCAAGGAATTAATTCCATATTAAAAGATTTTTCACCATATATTCTTTTTGGATTTGAATTAGTTGTTTCATGCATGCTATTTACATTGGTTGAATTCCCTAGGATTTGTGCTTTTAATTATTTGACTTATATTTTAAAGTTATGTCAAAACCCAAAACCTCTTGAAAACTAATTTTCTCAAACAACGAATTGACAAACCATGTCTAATACATAATATAATTTTGTCATATTTTTCCCTTGAGTTCGACAACCTCCAGGTTCTATACATTTATTTGCATCGCTGTTATTAAAATAGTCTGGTATTTTCTAGTGATCAAATTGGCACCGTTGTCCGGGAGTAGTTAGATTTTATCTTGATATTGGATGTTTTGATATTTGTTGGATTGAGTTTTATTCTACTGTTCACGTGTGTGTGCCACAATTTTTCTCTCTATATCGATCGACGCGGGCGTGCGTTGGTCAACACAAAAGATTTGCTCATGTCAATTACCACAACTTCGTGTCAGTCGATGCAGATTGATTTTTCAATCGTTCCGTTTGCAGGTGCATTAACACAAGGGCCAAAGGTTAAGCACTCAAAGTGCTTGATTTGGAGATCGAAGCAACCTGCAGAAATAACAAGAGCAAGGCAAGGGAAGACAAGGAAAAGCAGACAAAAATGGTGGATCAACATGAGGCTCCACTTTAGAAAATTACTCCCAACGAACAAAGACAGTTTGTGAATGAGGTGTGGCAACTCCAATAGCAACTTAGAGCAGCACAGGCGGCACAAGCGGAGGAAGCTACAAGACTGGAAGCAATGAATTAGGGGAACAACAATCATAGACAACTGGAGATTGTTAGGCCACAGGGATCCATCCTGGACTGATTCCTTCGTCAGCAAGAAGAATCAGGATTCAGAGTTGGCATCAATGCCAAGGACTTCGAGTTGAAGACGGTACTGATCCAGATGGTACAGTAGAATCAATTCGCGTGGAAAGCCATTGAAGACTCGTATGCACATCTTAGCCAATTCATTGAAGTGTGTGATACGGTAAAACATAATGGAGTGCCGCAGGACACAACCAGAACGAGGCTAGCCTCTTTCTCCCTCAGAGATGTTGCGCAATCTTGGTTTGTTAGTTTGGACAAAAGTCAGAATGGATCATGGGAGGAGCTTCGAGCATAATTTCTCACAAACTACTTTCCACCCAAATTCCTTCTCAAGAGAAAAGTCGCCATCACCCACTTCAGTCAGAAGTATGATGACTCCTTATATGAGGTTTGGAAGAAATACAAGGAGCTACTAAGACTGTGCCCAGATATGAGATAGACTTGAAGATGCAAGTCTGCCATTTTTATGAGGGTCTCACCTCTCACATGAAGGAGTTGGTAGATGCCTTAGCTGGACAAACATTGATGAGCAAGAGTGGTGAAGAAGGGATGAGGCTACTTGCACAAATGGCCATGAACAACCATCAGTGGCTGATCACTAGAATTATTAAACAGTGACTTAGCAAAGCTAATAATATAGCGGCAAAGATAAAATTATCGATCCCTCAGGGAAAGAAATAACGAAAAATCTTGAAGTACTAAGTCGGACGTTCTTGAAAATACTGATTAGGAAAATCGAATGAAAAGGTTTTGGTTGTTTTGAAAATCGCAATCTTTGCTATCGAAAATTAAACAGGACAATTAAAAAGCTTTTGAAATCAAATAAGAGAAGCACAGATTCCAGGGATATCTACCTATCAAGTATGACATGTATGAATGAATCGATTAATTCCCAATTTTAATTCCTCTTCATAGTGAAACATCAGAAAATTATTACGAACTTCTTTGTCTGACAATTCGTAAAATAGATTAGTCAATTACCTATCTCCGTTCGGTCTCAAGATAAATTAACTAACTCCAAAAGATCTACAGATTTATTCCTACAATTAATCTCCTTCAGTTACGACAAGAAATCAAATTATATTGTGAAAATCTCTTTCGATTGAAAACTATTACAGTTACGTCTCTAGAATTCAACTAGTAATCCTAAGTTGTGGCCAACATACTTAAAGATTAAGAATAAAACCAGATTTCACAAACTACGAAGGGAAAGGGAAAATAATTCGATTAATCACAACATGCATACATTGATAGTTCGAAACCCTAGAATTTGAGAGAGGATTTAGTTACACATATTCATGGTAATATTGATCATAGAAAAATACAACCTGAATTGCATAAAAACTGGAATCCGGAAGTCTTCTCGTAGAAACTTGTCTTCAAACATAAAAACCCTAAAAATTCTTCAACTCTAATATTCTAATAATTGCTCTAACTCTCTCTCTCTAAAAACACATACGCTCTTTTGAAAAACGAATTATACATGAGTATTTATAATGATGAAAGATTTATCTAGCATTATTTAGGATTAGATATGCATCTATCTCCAAATCAGATGAGAAACAGGATTTCCGCATGCGCGTCGACCGCGTCTGATCCTCGTCGATCGCGTCTCAACTTCCTGCCTCGTCGACCGCTTCTGAACAGCGTCGGTCGACGAGGCCTCCTTCTTTCGTCGATCGCTTGTCAACAACATGCCTCGTCGATCAACTAAGGGCCCTCGTCGATCGACGAGGTCTCGAGCACTAGATCCTGATTCCTCTGTTTTTCGACTAGAAACCTGCACGATTCATCAAACACGACATTCCAAGTACAAAAACCAACTCATGCACGAAAAAGATACAAAAACAATCCGAACATCACACAAACAGTCAAAGAACAATAAGATAAGTTGGTGAAAATCCTAACTTATCAACTCCCCCAAACGTAAACCATTGATCGTCCTCTATCAATTCACAGAAAAGAATTACAATCAAATGCAGATACGAGTGTGCAATGCCTCACAAGCCTATTTCGCAATCCAAGTTTCACTTATTCACCAAAATCATGCAATCTAAACAAATTCTCATTGGTAAACTATTAAGGAGAAACCTCACCGGCAGTGTTTGCACTCATCACTCAATCAAGCAAAAAGGGTTTTGAAATTTCGCACAATCAAAGTTTTAGTTTATTTCACCATAGGTTTGACAAAATTCTCATCTCTCCACTGCTTGTTAGTGCGGTTTTTCAGGGAATCAGAAAGGTCTTCATTTGGTTGTAATGTGGCTTACCTAATAGGTAGGATATTTTTGGCTAAGTGACTCAAAATATTTCCATCAACACCAAGTCTTTAGCATATCATGCCCACATAAAACAATTTTCACACAATCTTGTTCTTTTCCCTCTTCTTTTCATCATTCTCGGGGTTCCTAAGAGCTTACTCTCAATTATTTATGAACAACATAAATGAGTTTCTTTCTCTTTCACCAATGTTCATTTTTCTTTTTCTAACTTTTTCATGGAAACCCCCTTTTTTTTTCTTTCTTTTCGTTCATGGCCTCACACGGCCTCTCATCACATTCCCACAATTCACACCACCCAATAAATCACAATCATCTTATTCATCAACCCTTCTAATCAAAGAAAAATTCATTCAAGGCTCAAAGGGGCTACAAGTGAAGATTTAAGGTTAGTGTATGGGAGATAGGCTACGAAAGAACATGCCTAAAATCATTTTCACCCTATTACCGCACTTAATGCAACCTCAAGAGAGAAATTCATCAAATTCTAGGAAATAAATCTAACAACTTTGTCACTCATCAAACGAAAACAATTGGCACAAATCTCACAAGGTAGAAATTTCGTTGCTCCTTAATAATTAACCAATTTCGAACAGTCATCATGCCAAGATTTAAGTCTCAAAGATCAACATATCAAACAAAACAACTTCTATCATTGGCTACTTTATCACACAGACTATCATCCTTAATAAGCAAACATCTCGATTATCAATCAATAATTCTAGTTCAAGCAAAGACAAGTAAGTAATCATAACACCATCGTAATCAAAAAGTTCCGACTGTCCTATGTTCAAAAGCTCCTAAACACTGCTCAAACTATTCACTTAAAACAAGTACCACAAATCAAGAGTTCAAAAATACTAATTTTAAGTAAAAAGCCTTGCAGATTGTTCACACTGAAGCAAAAGAACAAGGATGGTGATGGTTCAAATTCGAAAACAAAAACATCAAAAAAACAATGAAAAATCAACAAAAAGCAGAAAAAAATGAAAACAAACAAACGTTTCCCTTTTCCTATCATCATCCCCCCAAACTTATTCACTCGAAGGAGTGGAAAAGTTTGAAAGTTAGATAAGGAAAAAGAGAAACAATACCTCATTCCTCCTCATCGGAAGGATCCTCCATCTGAACATCGGAAGATGCCCACACTGGCAGTCGGCGGCGGGGTTCCTGTCGAACACTCTGCTGAGGCTGGGAACTGGACTGAGTCTGCGTGTTGAGGAGCAGCTGCTGCATCTGAACATCGAGGTTATCCAACCTCGTGTTCACATTCCGCTGGAAGTTTGCCTGCAAAACAGCCTGCTGCTACATGTACTGGTAGATCGTCGCCAGATCCACCCCGGAAGATGAAGACTCTCCCGCGAAGTGGTGTAGCGGCTGTCCACCAGTCTGATCAGGAATGTGCTGTCCTCCTTCGTCATCCTCGTCCTCGTCCTCGTCCTCCTCATCAGCTTCTGGGGGCGGCTGTGGCTCTCTCTGGTCCGGCTGGGTCCGTGGTCGGTGTCGAAGTCTGGAGGTGCCTGGACCTCCTCGTGCACCGGTCATCAACCTCATGTGGGCGGGGGTGCTCATCAACCAATTATCACGGAAGTGATAATCGGTGATGTGTGTGAGGTACCGGTTCGGCAGTGGAAACCGGTCTCCATTGGACATCCGCAGGGACCAACCTCTCTCCCGCGGCGAAATCATCATCATCCTCACCAAAGCCCCCGTGCCAAGACCTCGGTTGTCATCGTCGAGCTCCTCAAACTGTGACAAGCCAATCCCCACAAATTCTGCAATCGGGGTGATCAACCCCCCGCTCCAAATGTTGCCTTTCTTGGCCTTGATCTGCTTCCTCCAATGGTCCATGACAAACGCTCCGCAGCTGAACTTCCCCTCCGTCAGCATGCAGTAGAGGGCATAAAGTTCTCCAATTCTGACCTTGCCGCTCTCGTTCCTGCCGGAAAGCGACACCCCCATACATCTCTGGATGTATCTGAAAACAGGGTTGTCGATGGAAGAAGCCTTCAAATTCCCCGAGTCAAACACGTGCAAGTCGTCGCTGGCCTCTGCAGCGATTTGGGACCAGAAGCGAGCACTGTCGAAGCTTGGGGGAGGAACACCATCTCCCCCTTCGTAGACTCCCCAAATTTTTTCGAGCTGGTTCCTTGGGAGCTCGTGGTAATTGTTCATCAGCTGGAACCCAATTGTGGTGGGCTCTGCTCCTGGCTCGACCTCAAAGACTCGGAGTGATGCAAAGAACTCCAAGACCAATGCCGGATAAGTTGGCCAACGGCCTGTCACCCATGCACCCCAGCCAATCCTCTCCAAGAGGTTCTCAACGTCGTCACGAATGCCCAGCAGATGCATTGTCTCCGGGCAGGGATAGAGTGTCTGCCGAATCGCGAACTCTTCCCCCAAGAACTTCTCGTAACGCTTCTGATGAGACCGTTTGGTGAATGTGGGTTGGAAGTCCATTGTCAATCTGCAAGGGTAGTGAAAGGATTTGTCAAAATTCATCACCATACTTCACAAAATCCCAATGCAAGCATATCCAATTTGAGCAAAAATCCGAAGAAATCGATGTACCCATGCAAAATTGGTTCGACATTCATGCAATTCACTCTCAATTCTAGCCTATTATCATCACGTTTGACAGAATTTGTTCCAGAAATAATAAAGCTAGAAAATCACCAAAACAGGAAAATTCCCCCCCAAACATTCGTATGAAAAATTCAATGAAACTCAAGCACAAATCAATCACGAGCAAGTATATCGATGAAAACCACAAACCATATCGAGTAATCACCACGAATAGCAACGAAATCGACAAAATTTGCAAAATGAAAACAAGGGCTCCAAACTCAAATTTTATCAAAAATCATGCTCAAATCCTTCAAATCATGTGAAATAATCGAAAAGGAGAGTGTTAGGATACATACCGTGGTTGATTTCGACGATTTTGGAGAGAAAAGTTCGAATTTGGGGTTGGGAGAGAAAAACCGTGCGTGTGTTTGTGTTTGTGAGGAAGAAAATGAGGTGAGGGGGTTTAAAAACCCGTCTCTGTTCGCGGCCCAGAACCGATCGCGTCAATCGACGAGGTGTCTTCGTCGATCGATGAAGCCCATTTTTCCTCGTCGATCGACGAGAAATGGCATCGATCGATGTGGAAGTTTTTTTTTTTTTCGTCGATCGATGCCAATTTCTGACGATCGTCGTGGCCCGACTGGACTCGACACAATTTTGAAAAAAAAACGAAACTGAACTGACTCGAAAATAAAAGAAATAAATAAAACAGGAAACTGTTGGGTTACCTCCCAACCAGTGCTTGGTTTATTGTCGCTAACTCGACAATACCTGACTTTTAAGGGCGGTTCAAGTAGTACTTCTCCACTGCTCCAATCTGAAGAGGGGTGTAGTACGGTTTCAGGTTTTGCCCGTTCACTCTGAAGGTCTTTCCATCTTGTCCGGCTAATTCAACTACACCGTTCATGAATTGGCTGATTACGGTGTATGGTCCGGCCCACTTTGATTGAAGCTTTCCGGGCATGAATCGAAGACGGAATTTGAAGAGGAGAACCTTATCACCTGAAGTGAAGACATGCGAGCGGATCTTTTTGTCGTGGAATCTCTTCGCTCGATTCTTATAGATGACGTTGTTCTCATAGGCCTCGTCCCGAAAGTCTTCTAATTCATTCAGTGCCATGGCACGGTCTTCTGCGGCTGTCTTCCAATCCAAATTCAATTCTTTCACCGCCCTCCAAGCTTTGTGCTCCATCTCGACAGGAAGGTGACATGACTTTCCGAAGATCAGCTGATACGGAGAAGTCCCAATCGGTGTTTTGTAGGCGGTGCGGTATGCCCAAAGTGCATCATCGAGAACTGCCGCCCAATCCTTTCTTTGCTTGACCGTCTTCTCCAATATCTGCTTGATTTCTCTGTTGGATAATTCCGCCAACCCGTTCCCTTGAGGGTGATATGGAGTGGTGACACGGTGCTTTACTCCGTATCTGGCAAGGAGAGATGAGAGCCATCTGTTGCAAAAGTGTGATCCCCCATCGCTGATCAGGGCTCTCGGCGTTCCGAATCTTGTCATCAGCTTCTTCAGGAACTTGATAACGACTTTGGAATCGTTGGTGGCTGTCGGAATGGCTTCGACCCACCGTGATATATAATCAACTGCCAACAGGATGTACGTGAATCCTTGCGATTTTGGGAAGGGTCCCATGAAATCGATCCCCCAGACATCAAATATTTCAACTTCAATCACCGGTGTCTGTGGCATCTCATTCTTTCGCGATATGTTGCCGGTCCTCTGGCATCGATCACAGCCCATTATCCATCCACGACAGACTTCATAGATGGAAGGCCAATAGAATCTGCTTGCAAGGATTTTGAAGGCAGTCCGATTGGCCGAATGGTGTCCACCAGAAGGAGATGAATGGCATGCTTCGAAGATTTTGTGCCACTCGGACTGGGGCACACATCGGCGAATGACGCCGTCAGCGCATCTGCGCCACAGGTAGGGATCCTCCCAATAGTAGAATTTGACGTCGTGCAGAAACTTTTTCTTTGCATAAGGGGAGCAATCCGGAGGAAGTACGCCGCCGACTAGAAAGTTGGCGAAGTCGGCAAACCATGGGGTTTTGGATTCATACATTTCCTTCATGTCCCTCAAGGCATAGACCTGTTCGTCGGGGAATGTCTCTCGGATTATCAATTGCTGATCGTCCCCCATGACTGGCAGTTCAAGCCTCGACAGGTGGTCGGCGATGACATTCTCGCTTCCCTTTCTGTCCTTGATCTCCAAGTCGAACTCTTGCAACAATAAAATCCACCGAATCAGTCTGGGCTTGGCATCTTGTTTTGCAAACAAGTACTTGATTGCTGCGTGGTCGGTGTAGACAATTGTTTTTGAGCCTATCAGATAAGGCCGGAATTTGTCGAACGCATACACCACTGCAAGCATCTCCTTTTCTGTCGTGGTGTAGTTGCGCTGAGCTGGATTCATACTTTTGCTGGCATATTGGATCACATGGAAGAGTCTTCCTTTCATTTGGCCCAGAGCTGCTCCAACAGCATAATCGCTGGCGTCGCACATCAATGTGAAAGGCTCATCCCAATCTGGTGCAGTCAGGACTGGTGCAGTCACCAGTGCTTCTTTCAATCTCTTGAATGCTTTCAGACACTCTTCATCAAACACGAAGGACACATCCTTCTCCAACAAGTTGCACAGTGGCCGGGATACCTTTGAGAAGTCTTTGATGAACCTCCTATAGAATCCTGCATGACCTAGGAAACTTTGGACGGCTTTGACGTTTGTTGGTGGTGGCATCTTCTCAATGGCTATCACTTTGGCTTGATCTACCTCCAATCCTTCAGCTGACACTCGATGTCCCAACACGATTCCTTCCCTCACCATGAAATGGCACTTCTCCCAATTGAGGCATAGATTTGTCTCGGTGCATCTCTTGAGCACAGTAGCCAAATTCTGCAAACAAACATCATATGAGCTACCAAAAACCGAGAAGTCATCCATAAATACCTCCATGATGTCCTCGATCAAGTCGTGGAAGATTGCAGTCATGCATCTCTGAAAGGTGGCCGGCGCATTGCATAATCCAAAGGGCATCCGTCGATAGGCGAATACTCCATATGGACAGGTGAATGCCTTCTTGTGTTGATCTTCCGGCGCCACAGCTATTTGATTGTACCCTGAGTAACCATCAAGAAAGCAGTAAAAAGGATAACCAGATAATCTATCTAGCATTTGATCAATGAATGGAAGAGGGTAATGATCCTTGCACGTGGCGGAATTCAAGGCTCGGTAGTCAATGCAGACTCGCCATCCCGTGATTGGTCTTTGCGCTACTTCCTCTCCATCATCGTTCTTCACAATTTGCATTCCTCCTTTCTTGGCTACTACTTGTGTAGGGCTTACCCACTTGCTGTCGGAAATCGGGTAGATCATGCCATGGTCAAGGAGTTTGAGGACCTCCTTCTTGACAGCCTCTTGCATGATAGGATTCAGACGTCGTTGTGCTTGTCTCTTTGGTTTCGCATCCTCTTCAAGGATGATCTTGTGCATGCACAGCGAAGGACTGATCCCTTTGATGTCTCCCAAGGTCCATCCAATGGCAGACTTGTATGTCCGCAAAACTCGCAGCAGCTTGTCAAGTTCCCCCTGTGAAAGATAAGCAGAAACGATAACAGGGTAAGTGCTGTCTGCGCCTAGGAATGCGTACCTGAGATGTGATGGGAGTGTCTTGAGCTCCAGAATTGGTGGATTGGAGCTGGAGATCGGCTGTCCTGGGGTTCCGTCGTTCGACGAGTATGCTTCGTCGATCGACGCAGGTGTGGTCTTGGCGTCGATCGACGGGACATCAGACTCGGTCGATGCGGGCTCTCTGTAGCGGCTCGGCAGTGATTCTCTTTTAAGTTCTTTCTCTCGGGTAATTTCCTCGAACACATCTAGTTCCATGACTAGATTCAGGATCTCCTCAGTGGCTTCATCCAGATTTGTGGATGAGGAAAGGGAGTGTTGCAGGCAATTCTCCAGGTAGTCCGGCTCACTTTTGAGACAGGTGAAAGGGGAAGACATTACCGGGCTGAAGCAGTTGATCATGTGACATTCTTCCGCGTAGCTCCCATTCTCGTGCCTCTGTATTGCCTTGTAAATCGAGAACGTGATGGACTCGTTGTTCACTCGGAATGTCAGCTTGCCATCTCGAATGTCGATCAATGCCCCTCCGGTTTTCAGAAACGGTCTCCCAAGGATTAGAAGAATATTTCGATCCTCCTCCATATCAAGTACCACAAAATCGGCTGGAATTATGAAATCTTTGACCTTCACCAGCACATCTTCAACAATGCCCTTCGGATAGGAGACTGATCGATCAGCCATCTGCAGTGAGATCGTCGTGGGCTTGATGCTGCCGATCTTTAGTCGCTTGAAGATTGAAAGCGGCATCAGATTGATCGATGCCCTCGAGTCACAAAGAACCTTTCCGAAGGTCTCACCTCCGATGACACAAGAGATTGTGAAGGAACCTGGGTCCTCCCTTTTGATCGGCATCTTCTTTTGGATGATGGCGCTACACTCTTCGAATAGGTTGACCGTCTCATGCTCCACGAACGGTCTTTTCTAAGAGACCATGTCTTTCAGAAACTTGATGTACCCGGGCATCTCTTGAAGAGCTTCTACCAATGGAATGTTGATATGCACCTTCTTCATTGTCTCCAGAAATCGTGCATATCTTTCATTCATATTGGTCTTGGCAAACCGCTGTGGATACGGCAGAGGCGGTTTCTTCAATAGCGGTTGAGGAGCAGCTGTCGATCGATGCTGATCTGGCTCGATCGACGCATCTTTTGGGGCTCCGTCGATCGACGAGGATGCTCCATCGGTCGACGGAGCTTCGCCTGGAGCGATTTCAGCCTCTTCTTCAGATTCTTCAACATCTCGGGCCCCTGTTTCTGCTTGCTCCGGCCCTTCATAGGTCTTGCCCCCTCTCAGAGTGATAGCGTTTACTTGATTCCTCTGATTCTGATTCTTGGGATTGACCTGGGTGTTGCTCGGAAGTTGCCCAGGCTTGTGCTTGGTCCCAAGGGCATCTGCGATCTGGCTGACTTGATTCTCAATGATCTGCACGCTCTTTTGCACATGATCGACCTTTGTGTTCACCCCCGAAATCTCCTGTTTCAGCTTGGTCACAGTATCTGTGGAGCCTTCCATGAATTTAGCCAAAATCTCCTTGAGTTTTGGCTTCTTCTTCTCTACCACTTCTCCGTTTTGCACGGCAAATCCCGGTGGTGGTTGCTCTGCAGCTTGAGGATTTGCATAAGAGAACCCATGATGATTCCTTGCGTGATTGTAATTGTAGGGCTGGTTATTCTGTTGATTGTGGTGCTGGTAACCACCTCGATAATTGTTCTGATAACCATTCCTCTGAACAAAATTCACATCAGCATTGTTCTCCTCGATTGGCCCCTGCGATGCTTCAACTGCAGCAATCGTTTTTTCTTGCTTCAGGTTAGCGAACTCTTCCCTGAGCTTTTTCAGTTCGGCTGCCAAATCTGGTTGCTCAGCCACTTTTTCCACAGCTTTTTCCACCACTTTCTCTACAGCTTTCACAGGCCGAGTTCGGCTTGTGGACCACCGTTGAGTGTTGTTGGCCATCTTTTGGAAGAACTCCATGGCCTTTTTCCCACTTTTCGTCATGATGGTGTCTCCAAGTGTGGTGTCCACCAGTTTGGCTGTTTTGTCGTTGAGCCCTTCATAGAATGCTTCAGCTTGTTCTCCCGGCAGAAAACCATGTCCGGGACAGGCTCTCAGCAAGTCTTTGAATCTCTCCCATGTCTCGCTGAAGCTTTCATCAGGCCTTTGAGCGAACCTGATGATTTCTTTCCGTCTTTGCCGAATAACATTCAGAGGGAAGAAGTTCCCTAGAAACTCGTTTCTCAGTTCGGTCCACGTACTTATGCTTTCTTTGTCCAGTGTAGTGAACCATGACTGTGCCTTATCCCTCAGAGAGAATGCGAACAGACGCATTCGGATGGCACTCTTGCTGACTCCTCCAATTTTCACTGTATTGCAGAGCATAATGAATTTGTCCAAATGTGCATAGGGATCCTCAGTAGCTCTTCCTCCGAATTGGTTTTGTTGCACCATCTGTACCAATCCGGTCTTCAGTTCAAAATTGTTGGCATTGATGCCAATCTTGAAATCTGTCTCCTTGAACCGAGGTTTGTATCTATTCTGCATGGCTTCTTCCTCCTCCTCATCGTCAGACTCTTCTGGAGGATCCTGATTGCCTTCCTCTCCATTGTCGGGATTGTCCTCAAACAGTGGGTTGTCCCGTTCTAAATGGTATTGTTGGATTTGCGCTCTCATAGCTTGGACTTCTTGGAGAAGCAAAGCCTGCTCCTCTGCAGTTAGAACTGGTGGAGGCGGTGGTGCGTTATCTCCCATTGTGTTATTACTTGAGCTTTCCTGAACAAGCTTATTCTTTCGGATCCTTCTGCAAGTGGCTTCAATATCTGGGTAATAGTAGAGCGGGTCCTTTCCTTTGGCTCGCGTGCTCATGCACTACCTGTACAGCAAAGGAGGTAGTGAGATACAACTGGAAAATAAAACAAAACGAACTGAAATTTTGAAAAAGAAACACGAACACGTCGATCGACAAGACGTAAGCGTCGATCGACGGAAGTAAAATAGCTTCGTCGATCGAGGCTAAAATGCGTCGGTCGACGAGAAAAACGAAAATGCGAGAAAATTCAGAAAAATACGAAAATTACAGACTAAAGCAATATTTCAATCACAAACTTAATAGTAAGATTAATTCTATTCCTTCCCCGGCAATGGCGCCAAAATTTGATCGCTAAATTTATTAAACAGTGACTTAGCAAAGCTAATAATATAGCGGCAAAGATAAAATTATTGATCCCTCAGGGAAAGAAATAACGAAAAATCTTGAAGTATTAAGTCGGACGTTCTTGAAAATACTGATTAGGAAAATCGAATGAAAAGGTTTTGGTTGTTTTGAAAATCGCAATCTTTGCTATCGAAAATTAAACAGGACAATTAAAAAGCTTTTGAAATCAAATAAGAGAAGCACACCTATCAAGTATGACATGTATGAATGAATCGATTAATTCCCAATTTTAATTCCTCTTCATAGTGAAACATCAGAAAATTATTACGAACTTCTTTGTCTGACAATTCGTAAAGTAGATTAGTCAATTACCTATCTCCGTTCGGTCTCAAGATAAATTAACTAACTCCAAAAGATCTACAGATTTATTCCTACAATTAATCTCCTTCAGTTACGACAAGAAATCAAATTATATTGTGAAAATCTCTTTCGATTGAAAACTATTACAGTTACGTCTCTAGAATTCAACTAGTAATCCTAAGTTGTGGCCAACATACTTAAAGATTAAGAATAAAACCAGATTTCAAAAACTACGAAGGGAAAGGGAAAATAATTCGATTAATCACAACATGCATACATTGATAGTTCGAAACCCTAGAATTTGAGAGAGGATTTAGTTACACATATTCATGGTAATATTGATCATAGAAAAATACAACCTGAATTGCATAAAAACTGGAATCCGGAAGTCTTCTCGTAGAAACTTGTCTTCAAACATAAAAACCCTAAAAATTCTTCAACTCTAATAATTGCTCTAACTCTCTCTCTCTAAAAACACATACGCTCTTTTGAAAAACGAATTATACATGAGTATTTATAATGATGAAAGATGTATCTAGCATTATCTAGGATTAGATATGCATCTATCTCCAAATCAGATGAGAAACAGGATTTCCGCATGCGCGTCGACCGCGTCTGATCCTCGTCGATCGCGTCTCAACTTCCTGCCTCGTCGACCGCTTATGAACAGCGTCGATCGACGAGGCCTCCTTCTTCCGTCGATCGCTTGTCAACAACATGCCTCGTCGATCGACTAAGGGCCCTCGTCGATCGACGAGGTCTCGAGCACTGGATCCTGATTCCTCTGTTTTTCGACTAGAAACCTGCACGATTCATCAAACACGACATTCCAAGTACAAAAACCAACTCATGCACGAAAAAGATACAAAAACAATCCGAACATCACACAAACAGTCAAAGAACAATAAGATAAGTTGGTGAAAATCCTAACTTATCAGTGGCCTACAGAGAGACAAGTGCTAGTCAAAGCAGTTGAGGCCACTCCGGAGTTTGATATGGTAGAGAGGTTAAGAAGCTTAGAAAAGAGTTCAGAAAATCGGAAGTCGGAGAGCTATAGTTGCAGCAGCTGTAAATTAGAGTATGACCATTATTCTAATTGTGCCTGATTACATTTATCGAGGGACTTCGAGCAGCTTGAGTGGTACCGGGGGGAGCAAAGGTGAACTACGTTGATGGAGGTTACCAAAACAACTATTGCGGAGGTAACCAAGGAAACCAAGCCTATAACTACAACCATGGTAGGAATCACCCCGGGTTCTCATATGCAAACCCTTCTGCAGCTGAAAATCCTCCACCGGGATTTAATGTCGAAACTAGGGGAGTGATTGTGGAGCAAAAGAAATCTATGCTCGAGGAGACACTAGAGAAGTTCATCAAGAATCCTGATAACAGGTTCGGGAAAGTAGAGAATGAAGGGCATGGTGACACACATGCAACATATGACGAAGCACCTGCAGATGTTAGACATGTAGCTGAGTCAGATTGTTACCACTTTTAAGTAATCAACATAAGCTCGGATAGCTTCCAAGTGTGACACAGATGAATTCGGCTAAGGAAAAACAAGTTAAGGCCATAGCCCTATTATTTTAATTGAGGTATGAAGGTTTGAAGATGCCTGAGACTGAATTTGGGAGAGACGAAGAAGAGAGACTCACAGAGGACGTCTCTGTATTGACCGACATATATTTCACGTTGGTCGATGTAGAGGGTTGATAGGAAGGGAGCTCGAGCAACACAGAGAGCGGGTCGAAGAAAAGAAAGATGACCAAAGCTTCCACGTCCACTAACGCACCTCGCATTGATCGATGCGGAGAATCAAGATCAACGACCAATGTCCTATTGTCTCGGTCGACACAGAGGTTACCGCAGGGCATAAATAAAAAGAAAAAAGCTATCCTCACTCCTCACATGCCATTCCCTCAATGATTTACTAAGAAAAAGGAAGATTCAAAGTTTACCCGGTTCATGGACAATCTGAAAAAGGTCAACATCAACATTCCTCTTATTGAAGCACTACGAGAGATTCCAAAATACATGAAGTTCTTGAAAGGGCCAGTGAGTGAGAAGAAGCACTTCGTGGAGAATGAGACTGCCAAAATGTATGAGGAGTGCAACCTTCTTCTACAGAATTAGATTCCAACCAAAAGATTCAATCCCGGATACTTCTCAATTCCTATCAAGATTGGAGGGAAAGAATTCTTGCATGTGCTATGCGACAAAGGAGCAAACATCAACTTGATGCCCTTATCTATCTATAAAAAGCTAGAGATTGGAGAGATGCGCCCAACAACAATTACCTTGCAAATGGCAGATCGTGCCATATCTTGGCCCAAGGGAATTGTTGAAGATGTGTTTATCCGAGTTGATCACCTGATCTTCCTAGCTGACTTCGTGTTCCATGAAATTAAGGAGGATGAGAACATGCCAATGATTCTCGGGAGAGAGTTCCTAGACATTGTTGGAGTGTTGGTCAATTACAAGAGAGGCAAAATTACCCAGAGAGGTAATGATGAGTCCATCACTTTCTTCATTACAAGAAGAAGCAGGCCGAGTGCAACCAGATTATAACTATCGAAGATGAAGAGGAGGATGACAACCTGTAAGATGAAGAAGAAGCTATCAAGTGGGATCGAGGAAACGAGGTAGTGAAATCAGCAATTATGTTATCTCATTTTGAGTTTACCACTATTATAAAAGACCGGTGAGTCTGCACCGTTGATGCAATGGTCAGAGAGTCTGGACCCGACTGCCTTTGTGAATTGAGGTACTGTCGTGCCATGACAATAACTAAGACAGTTATTTTACTGCTTTCTTTCTATTTCTTTTGTATTTTTTCTCGTTTTTGCTTTGTTTAACTTTTTTTGCAGCTTAAAAAAAACTCTGTATCAATCAACATGATGACGTGTCGATCAACACAGAAGGAGATGATGTGGCACACTTTGACCTAAAGAGGGATTGATAAAGAAGCCTCCACGTTGACCGACATAGATTTGTGTCGGTCAACACAATGTGCGAGACTTCAAAAGTTCATGACGTGTAATTCAACGCTCCAAAGGATAACAAGTTGGTGTATGTTGAGGGTACTTCTGTTAAGTAACAAGGCCCCAAGAACTTTTACGAAAATAATAATAAATGAAATTACTCGGAAACAATTGAGAACAAATGTACGAACAAAAATAAAGCCAAATCAATATGCAAAACGAGTTCGAACTGAACCAACTGACCCTATAACCAGCTCAACTTCCCTTCCTTTTGATGAAAATTATAATATTTTCGCTTATTGAGATCAATACAATATAATTTCTATATATGCGAGCTTGGATGTCGAAAAATCGACTTACATGGGGGTATTTATAGGGACTCATGAGCTACCTACGATTTTCTATATTTCCTCCAGGTAGCATTAATGAGCTCCTGGTCTACCGCAGCTGTTACGATGCACATTTTCTGACCATTTCCTGAAGTTCTAACCCCCCATCATTTATTGGCTCTTCCCGTCCATTGGGCAGTTCGCTTGGTCTATCTGTTACTTCAGCTTTATATGTCGGACTGCTTCTCAACTGAGTCGAACTATCTTTAATCGAACCACTTCTAGTCGTATTATTTTCACTCGAACTGCTTCCAGTCGAGCTATTTTATTCTTGGTTGATCCTTCTTTCTCTTCAAACTACTTCTCTTGAGCCGAGCCATCCCCTTTTCCTGTAAAACAACTTGTGGGCCATATATTTGTACTAATAGTTCGGTCGTTTCTTACCGACTCCCAACAATAGCCCCTTCGACTTAGCGGGGTACTCTCTAGAGAGCCCGGTAGGTCAAATAATCATATGAATGTCCTATTTTAATTGGTGAACTATGAATACTCCCAGATACTGGCTCTTCGAACCCCTCATATGTGGGAGTTTGGTATAATTCGAATTGTTTTTTGAAGCATCTTCTCGGCCAGAAGGATCAGTTCTTTTGTGGGTGACCCTTCTTACTCGTGCAACTTCGTAAGGTCATAGTGAGTGCTACAACTGTGGGCCCGAAACCGCAGCATTCGTGAATGGACAGTTTGGGATCTATCTGATTTTATTTTGTTTGCCATCTGGTTAGCCCCAGCAAGCCATTTTAGCTCTTTGTTCGTGGCTTTTATGAGGTTCGTGACCTCTTCAATGTTTTAAAGTGTAGATCGATGTGAGGTTTTTCCTCTTGATAGATTTATGGCAGCTCAATCAGGCAAACTCCTTTTGTCTGAGTTTGATTTTTTGAACTGTTTTTGAATTTTACTGCCTAGAGTAATAGCAGTTACGTAATTATCGTGAAAAGTAAGGGGAATTGCGAACAACTGAACGAGCACGAATCCTTTAACCATTTTTTGGGATTTGATTGCCACACTTTTCAAGGCATACTCTCTCTTTCCTTTCTCTCCCCTCTCCCCGCGATTTACGGTGACTAGTTTCTTGTGTTTTCTTCGGCGATCATTCCAGACCTCTCATCTTCAAAAGAGAAAAAGGTAATTCCTCTCCTTCTTTCCTTGTTTTTCCTTCTTGGTTTTTGTCTCTAAGGTTCGAGAAAGAAAAGAACTAGGGTTTCAGTTAGTCGTAGGCTGACTAGTTACTCGCCTCATTTTCTTCCCCCTCTTTAGGTATTCACTTCCTTTTAAAGAATGTCTACCGACTCTGACTCTCAAAATCGTGAGCATTCTAGCTCTGGGGAATTTAACCTGATGTTGCCTTTCACCCCATCCCTCGAGAGGGATCCTAGCATCGTTGTTTTTACTGGGCCAGATTGGAGCTTTCTACTCCAAAGGCTGGTGGGGCCTTGGTCCACCAGAAAAAAAAAAGATTATCAAAGAATCTTCCGAAGAGCCCTCTTTATCATCTGAATCTAAAGGTGATTAGGTTCTCTCTGATCAAGCTAGGGGAGGAGGCGAGACCGGTGGCACCGGCCGTGAGACTACAGAGGTTGTCCCGGAGCCTGAGGTGGTTGGTGATTTGATCTTCCCCGATGGGTGGGAATCCCATCGGGTCCTGAGGGCAATTTCTGAGGTCACCAAGGATAAAATGATGGCTTTGGCGGACTTCGTGCCGTGTCGCAGCATCGTCTACATCATCCCTAAGCCCCATTGGAGATGCTTCGACCCGCCGATTCGGTTTGTAACTTTCTACACTATGGCAATGGATAACGGGTCGGACTACCTGTCCACCCTTTATTCTGTGAAGTGCTTGCTTCCTACAACATCTCTCCGTTCCAGCTCGCCCCGAATAGATAGTGTCACCTTGTCGGGGTGTTTTTTGCCTGGATGGATCTAGGGCTCGGCCTCCCGACTATTCGGGAATGACACTATATGTATCGGATGAACTAGTGCAGAGACAAGAACTATTTCTATTTCACTCGTTGGGTCTCAGGGAGGTCATCTTTTGTGAAGAAGCCCCCATCGAACCCCCAGACTGGTGGAGTTCCTTTTTTATCTTAAGCTCGATCCAGTACACCCAAAATTCTTTAGATATAATGGGACGCCGATCTGTGGGTCACTATTTCTTCATCTACATTGATTATTATTACTCGATTGCTAATCATCTTCCTTTCATGGTGTTGACTGACTCCGAGCATTTCAGAGTCGACCGCGCATACGACATCAACATTGCTGATCGTGAGTGGTCAGTGTTGCAATTCGGTTGAGTTATTACTGCCCACACCCTCCTCAATCAGCTCATCGAACATCCAGAAAGCATGACTCACAGCAAGGTGCCACCGGAGCAAGTCGCTCGGGCTCTCTAAGAAAAGAAAAGAGCGCGAGGTGAGGCCGAGACCAAGCGTCAGGAGGAGAATCCTCTGAAGAGGCCCCAGACTGGGCCAATTCTGCATCCACCCCCTCCTCCTCCTCTATTTACAAATCTGCCAGAGCAGAAGCACGAGGAATCTTCTCACCCAACAACTCGCTCAGAAACCACGTCGCAGAAGGGGTCTGAGCGGGGAAAGGAGAAAGAAGGTGGGAGCCTCGAGCACCGTTGCCGTTCCCACTAACAAGATCCTCCTAAGGATTGCACAGGGAACCAAGAGAGGTCCCTGGTGCAATCGACCGCCCTACCGAACACGAGAGTGGACTCTTTTCTGGTTTGCTCTAGAAAACTATTGCTGAACCCCCGATGCTTTATCTAGTGTCGGGCTCCGTCTTCAACTGGTTAGTCCGTTACGAGCACTGACAACTAGAGGTATGTATTTCACTACTTTGATTCTTTTTATCTTTTTTTGTACTCCTCCCAACGGTTCACTTTGTATCATGTAGAATGCAGTGGAGTTCGATTTGATCCACCGCAAGCTCATTATCTTTGGAGATAAGTGCTCCGAGGAGATTCTCATCCTCCGAAAGGTGGTGGAGGTTGGGAAGAAGAAGAATGAGGAGCTTAAGACAAAGTTGAACGAGACCGAAGGGGATGCAACTTCTCAGGCTGTCAAGGTGGATACTGCCCTGGCGGAGGCCAAGGCCTGTAAAGACGAGGCAGATCATTTTAAGAGGAAGTTCGCCCAAACGACTACTGACATCGCCCTCCTTACCATGGACCTCCAAAAGAGAGAGGATCAGATCAAATCCCTGGATGCTCGCCTGCGGACTCAAAAGGAGTCCTACGCGGCCGAGTTGAAAGGCTACCAGGATCAAGTCTAGCGCCTAAAATCAGGAGAGGGGCTCAACTTCGAAACCCTGATCCTCTCCCCTCATTTTGCTAAAACGTACGAGGTAATCTTTCATCCTTTTTGTAATTTCTTTTCTTAGATCTTTCATTCTCTTTTTCATTCATACTATTTGTTGGTTTTGCAGGCACTCACTGAGCAGGTCGAGAGCGAGGTCCGGGCTGGAGTTGCAGAGCAATTCTTGGGGACTGGATCTTAGTGTCTTGGACATTCTGGCTGAGGAGCCTCGTTAGGAGCAGTCCAATTAGCAGCCCCTGATCTTCTTTGGTCGTCACGAGTGTCCAATTGGGAGTCAAGATCAGCAACGGAGCAGAGCACTCAAAGCGGCGGTCCTCAGGTCGACTCTTCATCCGGTCCAATGCTTAATGCCTAGTCAAACTCTTGATCGAATCCTGACAAGCAGACTGCTTCCTGATTCTTGGACTCCTCTTCCTGCCTTGGCTATTTTTGCAGTTCTTTTTATGCTTGTTGTAATCTGAATAAATTATTGTTCTTATGTTAAACTCTGCAGTTATTTTTCTTTCCTTTTGAATGCATACATCTTTCTCATAGGCGCTCTTGTCTTTAGATCATAGTCTATTCAACAAAATAGGTTCAGAGGGGGCGATGCCGATGCTTGAGTCAGTACTTGTTTATTAATACTAACTTTAACAAAATAAAAATGAGTAAAGAAAAGCGATTCATTATCTAGAGCGTCTGATTTGAGCCGTATTTGACCCTTCGAACTGCGCCACTTAATTTCCAAATCTGCAAGACAAATAAGAGGGATTTGGGCAATGCCAAAGCATCGCCCCTCCGACGCCCAAGTCAGTAATGGTTCGATGTGAATTTAATAAGTAAAATGAGAGTTAGGTGAGAGAGGTGTAGCTGTGAGATCGATGAATTTGATCTCCTTATTAGAAGTAATACTTTTCAAATGTTTGGCATTCTATTTGTTTGAGATCTCTTTCCCATCATGGTCTTCTACATGATAAGCTCCCCTTCCTACCGTTCTGGTGACCTTGTAAGGACCTTCTCAAATTGGTGCGAGCTTCCCCGCACTCTTGTCTTTGGTATTTCGGAATACCTTTCTAAGCACCCAATCTCCTTCCTTGAAAGTCCGAAGGCATAGCTTCTTGTTGTAGAACCTTTCGACCTGCATCCTTCTTTCAACCATATTCAACAAAGCTTGATCTCTTTCTTCATCAATTAGTTCTAGGTTATTTTAGATCCTCTCGCCATTGTGTACTTCTTCGCATAACTCAACCCTCGAGCTTCTTGCACTCACTTTGACTGGTATTACGACCTCTTCGCCATAAGCAAGTGCAAATAGCGTACTCCCGGTCATTGTTCGTGGAGTAGTTCAATACGCTCATAGTACTCCTGGAATTTTGTCGACCCACTTTGACTTATGAGCCCCCAATCGCTTTTTCATCGAGGCCATGATGGTTTTATTAGTTGACTCAGCCAGTCCGTTCGCCTCTGGGTATCTCGGTGTTGAGAATATGAGCCTTATGCCGTACTAGTAAAATAATTCTATACTCTCCTTCTTGTGAACTGTGTGCCATTGTATGTCTTGAATTCCTTCGGCACCCCGAATCTGCACAAAATCTATGTCCACAAGAACTTGATAACTTCTAGTTCCTGATCATTGCGATATACTTTGGCTTCGACCCACTTATTGAAGTAGTCAGTTGCTACGAGTAAATACTCTTTCTGCCCGGTACCTTTGGGAGCTTTCCTACTATATTCATCCCCTATGTCATGAATGGCCAGGTGGGGATCATAGCGTGGAGTGGTTTTGTGTGGTATTGCGAGGTGATCTCAAATATCTGACACACCTTGCAGTTCCTCACGTACTCCTTCGCATCCTTCCTTAAGGTTGGCCAATAGAATCCGGCTGATATGACTTTATGCGCCAGTGGTCGAGTGCCTTGGTGACTTCTACAATCTCCTTCATGAATTTTGAATAAGACGGCTTGCGCAACATTTGGTGATATGCACTTGAGAAGGGGCCCTTCTATCGACCATCAGTATAGCTGGTCATTGTAGATGGTGTACTTTGCGGCCGTCCTTGTTAGTCAAACTGCTTCCACCTTATCTTCCGGAGTAATGCCTTCCTTGATGTATTGGAATATTGAATCGATCCATGAGGTTCCTTGTTCTATCTCGTGTACCTCCTTTACTTCTTTCATTACAATGGGCTCTTTGGCCCATGTTATGGGAATTGGCCTGATTTGCTTCTCTTGTTTTGAGGATGCCAAATTAGCAAGTGTGTCTGCTTCAATGTTCTATCCCTGGTTATATGTTTGATATCGAAGTCCTCGAATTCGCTGCTGATTGCTCGAGCCATCTCTTGGTATTTTAACAACCTTGGTTCTTTTACCTGATACTGGTTGTCTACCTGTAGTACTACTAATTGCGAGTCTCCTTAAACTTGCAAGCGACGAATGCTGAGCTACCTTGCGAGCTGCATCCCTCTTTTTAAGGCTCCGCACTCCACCTCGTTGTTTGTTGCCTCAAAGTTAAAGTGGATAGCATGTTCGAACTGCACCCACAAGGACTCCTTAACTTTATGCCTGCGCCATTTCCAGGCATGTTGCTTGATCCATCAACTTACAGTACCCAGAGTTCTCTGGTCGACTCCTCTGCTTCCAGATTGGCTATTTCCTTTTATGCTTCTTGTTGGAGGTTGGTCGAGAATTCCGCTATGAAATCTGCGAGCACTTGGGATTTTATTGTTGTTCTCGGTTTGAACTCAAGTCTATAACCTCTAATCTCCACCACCCACTTTAACAATCTTCCTGAGAGATAGGGTTTAAAAACAAGGTTCGAAGTGGATAAGAAGTTACCACATTGATGCAGTGCGCCTCAAAATAGGGCCTTAGCTTTTGGGAAGCGACCATCAATGCCAGTGCGAGCTTCTCCAGTGCTGTATATCTGGTTTCTGCGTCAAGTAGAGGTTTGTTCACATAATGAACTGGATACTATTTTCCTTCGCACTCCTGGACCAAGACTGCCCCGAGAGCATGATCTGATACTAACAAGTATAACAGTAGGGTCTCTCCTTGTTTAGGTTTGGAGAGTAGTGGAGGGCTTGTCAGATATTCTTTCAGTTGTTCCAAGGCCTTTGCACATTCGTCGGTCCCCTCAAACTGCTTTCCCTTTCGCAACACTTGACAGAACCCGTGGGTCTTATCGAAGTTCTTCGATATGAACCGGCTTAATGCTGCGAGTCTTCCAGTGAGTTTTTGAACTTCTTTTGGACTCCGACGATGGGCTATCTCCTTCACTGCTTTGATTTGCGTTAGGTCTGCCTCTTTTCCTTGATTGGTGACAACATAGCCAAGGAATTTTCTAGATGCCACGCCAAACGTGCACTTCTCCAGATTGAGCTTCATATTGTACTGGTTCAGGATGTCATAGGTCTGCTTCAAATGCTGCACATGGTCCATGACCTTGGTTGACTTTGTTAGGTTTTGTATACGGAAAGCATTTATTACAATGAGTATACATTCAACGGTATTTCCTATCTGTTAACAAACTTACATGCGAGTAACAATGGTATCCTCTTATCTCACCAACAGGGACGATCATACTGCGTGTTGTAGATCGCATAAGATAGTATGATCACTTGTCCTAGTGAGATATAAATATTATCACAGCCGAGACAGCGTACGAGGATAAGTCTGTCGGTATAGGCTGCAGCATAGTCGGAAAGAAGTAATCTGTCCTGATTACTTGATATGTTGGTACGCGCGGTGGCATATTGATTGGGCCACAGAGAGATGTATTCTACTGTGTGATATCAGAGAATACAAGATCTCGATCTTGATTGAGTCCAAACCCTAATAAAGGTTTAGGGGTATGCACGAGTTGACTGCTGCTTTGACTTGCCATGGTGGAGAGCCTGAGTAACGTGCTCGTATACCCACATCTTGGATAGCAGCAGTTTGTGTAGTACAGCCTGAGACTGGAGCTAGGTAACCATATCCGAGTAATAGGATGTGGACATTCCCTGAGGAGCTCAATAACATTCATCGTGCTAAAGTCCTGCAGGCTGATTAAGTTCGAGCACGAGTGATAAGGTTTGAGTGGTATTGCTCAGGAAAATAAGTTATTAATTAATTGTAGATAGAGTTTGTCAGAAGCTCCGATTAATTAATGAATGTCCGGTAACCTTAAATATGGGGATTCTCAAGTAAATGCATCCCGTTCTCATAATGTGGTAATAAAGGGATTGGTCAGTATTAATTCTGAGGTAAAAAAATAATTAATATTAATTAATTAATTGTGTCCTAGGTTGTGGACATGAGAATTAATTAATTCATAGGCCCACTTTATTATTTGCATTAGGTCCTAGGTCTGGCCTAATTAAATATGCTGAATTGAGCCCAGTAGCCCATTAGGGTTTGCAACCCTAGGTACATAAATAACAGCTCTCTCTAAAACCCTAGCCACCTCAGAACATTCAAATCAGTTCGAAACCCTAGGGAGAGAGAGACTGGGGCGGCGGCTCTGTATGTTTGGGAGATGAAGTTTCGACTCTGGCCTACACAATCACAGTCCTGTGGAATCCTCACCAGTAGCAGGATTGAACAACATTGGGATACAGATCTGAAGGCCTAATCTGGAGAACAGATTCATCTTTTTTTCTTTTCTATAGAATTAAATCTAGAAATTAGATTTGCTAATTTCTATTTCCGCATATTTAATTGTATCGCGTGGTTGAATCAAGGGATTGGAATTCAAATGCGAAAGATCGGATCTGAGACTACGGAGTTAAGGTAAACTCGTGAAATCCACTGCATTAAATTCATAGGAGCATGCTAGGTATATCGTATGTTTTATGTACTCAACATCCATGAAACGGTCCGGTTTGTTTGGATTTGGTGATTCGGTTCGCCAGTAAATCCCTACACACTTGACCAGCATGTCGTCGATATAGACCTCCATGGTCTTCCCAAAGAGTGGCTTGAACATTTTGTTCATGAGCTGTTGATAAGTTGACCCCGCGTTCTTCAATCCCGAGGGCATCACTTTGTAATAATAGATCCCTTTATTCGTTATAATCGTGGTCTTCTCTTGATCGTCCGGATGCATCATGATCTTATTGTACCCCAAAATACATCCATGAAGCTGAGTAACTCATGTCCGGCTATCGCATTGACTATGCAATCGATGTGCAAAAGCGGATAGGGAACCTTCGGACACACCTTGTTCAGATTAATGTAGTCTACACATACCCGTTTCTTCCCGTTCTTCTTTTTTACTACCACGATGTTGGTGATAAGCTCATTATTTTACTCACTTATCTATATTATTTTCTACTATTCTATGTAGTTTTATTGAGTTTATATAGATATTTTATGCATGAGTCCATATTGGGTGGTATTATGCATGCTTTGGTGTGTTTCTACAGGTTATAGGCCAAATTCACTGGAAAACTGTTCCGAAAGTAGTGACGTGCAAGGGTAGCAGTTAAGAGTTCTTCCTCACGAGGAATTTGGGCTATTGGCACATGTCAATGGATAGATCTACGAGTTAGCTTTTCAATGCAACTGGAATCGGGTCAATCGGAGTTCGGGAGAGGAAGTTATGGCCAAAACCGTGAGACCGCGCAGAAGGGGCGAGACAAGACCACATCGATCGACGTGGAATCCACATCGATCGACGTGGACATTTTACGTCGATCAACGTGGAAGCCATGTCGATCGATGCGAATCTGCTGGAGCGAAAATTTGATTAAACTCGAATTATATCATATCTTCAGCCCTAGATTTGATAGGATACACATCCACCTCTATAAATATCCTAGTAATTTCGATTTTTTCAGCATCCATCATCATATTTTCATTCTGCAATTCAGTTTTTAGAGTTTTGAGTGTTGGGAAACACGAAACCCTTTTATTTTCTTTTAAGTTCTTTACTTTTATGCAATTTAATATGTTTTCTTTTGGATTTCTATATGCGATGAGTGGCTAGAAACCCTAGCGGGTTCTAGGGCAATGAATGATTGTTCTTGAATGCATTTTTAATTAATTAACTCAAACTGCTTGGTTTTGAATTCCTGTTTGAATTGTTAGGATCTAGAATTAATCAGATCGAAAGATAGCAATAAGTCTAGGTTTACAGTTATTGATTGAAGGACTGAAAAGTGAAAATTGATAACTGGAAAAAGAATTTGAATACAATTAAAATATCTGTCCTAAGGGAAGATAATAATTGTAGGGATTAATCTGTGGAAGTATAAAAGGTTGATTATTACTATGTTATGAAGGCCTTACATTCACATAATAGTAACCTAGGCAATAATTGTCGACCAAGAAGTTATAGTATTTTTATGATTTCCCACCAATGTGAGTTAATTGATTTGCATGTATTCTGATTGATTGTTCGCCCTAGAATCTGTGTTCCTTTAAATTAGATTCCAAAACCTCTTTAAATTTCAGTTTTGTTTTCTTTATTTTCATAAAAACCTAAACCCTGATTTTCTGTTTACTCAAACAATGAATCTTAGGATCATAATTAGTTCATAGGATAATTTTCCCACACAATTCCCTTGGGTTCGACTTGAGTTATAAATTTTATTTGCCACTGTTGCTATAATTAATCTGTAGATTTTACAGTGATCAGTTGGCGAGCCATGTTGGGTACTTGACTTCTCTCACCGAACCGATGTCAAGCAACTTCTTGACTTCCTCATTGATGGCTTTGTTTTTTTCAGCTGCGAACTTCCTTCTGCGCTGCTGCACAGGATTTTTGCTCGGATCGACCTGCAATTGGTGTGTCATTACTTTTGGATCTATTCCAACCATATCCCTGTGTGACCATGTGAACACCGCTCGATCTCTAGTTAAGAATTCTACAAGTTCTGTGCAGACCACTGGGTTCAACCTGCTTCCAATGTTGGTTTTCTTGCTTGGATCCACGGGATCGAGCTCTACCTCCTCTGTTTCATCAAAATCCCTTGGCAGTGGTAATGACGGGTTATTCGGGAAATGCTATTGCGAACAAATGACCTTGAAGCTCGCATTATAACACTCATTGGCAGCATTTTGCTCTCCTTTGATCATCGTATGGATTCCCTTCGGAGTTGGAAACTTCACAACTTGGTGGTAAGTAGACGGCACGACCTTGAGTTGGTGGAGCCAGGGCCGACCTAGCAAGGCATTGCAGGCACTTGGCGCTTCAAGTACCATGAATGAGAGATGTTATGATGAACTCTTTCGCAATAGGTCGAAAGGGTCACTGTCCCGAGCGTCATCTGAACTCCACCGTTGAAGCCAATGAGTGGAGTCTAGTTTTGCACTATCTTCTCCTCAGGGATCTTCATTTTTTTCAGAGCATGCAAGAACAGGATATTGGCCGAACTCCTGTTATCAACTAGAATCCTCTTAACGAGGCAATCGGAGAGTAATAGGGAGATCACCAGGGCATCGTCATGTGGATGATTGAGCCCCGGTACTACATTGTCCGTGAACTCAATCGGTGTATGCACTGGGTTTATTCGAGGCACCAGAGCTTCATTGGGAGTCAACCTTCTAGCTTTCTTGGCGGCGAATCTGGTCACGCCACTAATCTCTGAGTTGCCGGTGATACAGTTTACAGTACAAACTGGTATAGGTGACTTGGGAGCCAATCCTATGCTTCCTCGCGGCTGTTCAAGCTGCTTATCCCGACTCCTCGTTCGTTTCCCCTTATCTGTCAGAAATTCGGCCAACAACCCCTTCTTAAGGAATTCGATTACCCCCAGTCGTAGCACTCTACAGTCCGCGGTGGTGTGTTCGTGATCATTGTGAAAATCAAAAAAATTCTTGGTGTCGCGCATGGAGGGATCTGTTTTCATCTTCTGTGGCCACCTCATTTTCTCCGGCATTTGGCGGAGCACGTTGTGAACCAAATCTACTAGCTCGATCGATAGGGTGTACTCGGGCACATATAAACTCAGGTGGTTGATCTGTGGTGGCCTACTGTATGGGTGTGGCCTTATGGTATGTCTGTCCCGAGGTTCGCACCGTTGATCGTCTTTGGTAGTCGGCCTCGTGCCACTTAGACGTGTTTTTCTGTAAGGCTCATCCTCTTCCCACTTAATCAGTGCCCGGGCTTTGTTGAGCACGTCATCCATGGTTTGGCAAGGGTAAATAGACAGTTCATGATAGAGGTCCAAAACCACATCCAAGCCCTTTGTGAAGGCCCGTACCGCGGTGCTATTTGGATAGTTTGGTACATCAACTAACTCTTTTTTGAACCTCGACAAATATGACCTTAGGGGCTCACTCAAATTATGAATCACAGCGTACAAGTCATCGGGGTGCTTATCAAGCCTTCGGCAACTCAAATACTGACGAAGGAACAATTGATGCAGTTCGGCAAATGTTGAAATAGAGTTCCTCGGTAGGTTGATGAACCACTGGAGTGTGGTGCCGGTGAGGCTCAACCACAAGCTTTTGCACATGCACGCCTCTAATTGTGCGCTCGAGATCGCCAAGGCGAACATCTTCTGCTCATACAGTGCCACATGATTCTCCTGATTGCTGGTTCCATCATATAGCATGAAACTGGGCGGAGTGAACCGCGTCGGTAGTTTAGCCTCACAATCTCTTGAGAAAATGAGGATTCTGTGTAGCTCACCCTCGGGATCGTCCTTTCTAGTGGTGGGAGACCGGGAATTTTGGTGATGTGGGACTCGAAGTAGCTTAGCCGCTGCTCAAATTGCCGTTCTATTTGGGCCAATGTGGGGTTACCTGCCAGGTTGGGCTCCGTTGTCTGATTCATTCGTGTCTGCAGATTCTCATTTGGGGTTTGGGGGGTCGCACGCCCAAGTCCAGCTCTGTCTGCATAGTTAAATTCTATTTGAAAGTCTCTCACCATGGTCTGACACTCCCTACTGGCGCTTCCTGGTTCCTCGATGATTGGTCGCATGTTGATTTGGTGCTGCAATCGCCGGTTCTCTTGATCGAGGAGCTCGTGCCTCCGCATCATTTCCTCTATTTGTGCTCCTATTCTCTCCATTATGCCCCTTATTGTCAGGACCTAGCTGACCAGTAGGGCTAAGTACGGCTCCTGCATAACTGAAGGTGGAGATGGGGGAAATGCTAACTTGCTAAGAGGAGTGAGGTTGAAGGTCCACCGGAGATCATCCACTGTCCCCTGATGACCCGGCAGTTGCGAGGTCCCACGCCCTACTGTTGGAAGACGTCATTGCCCGGTTCCTGCAGGAGTTCCTTGCCCTGCACTCGGGTTAGCTCCCCTGCCCGCCCCCGTCGGCGAAGTGGTTTCTTGTGTGTCGACTTTGATGATATTGGCATTGTTTCTGTCATCAGCCATTTCCTACAATGATGGTTAGCACAATCTTTGTTCCTAGAGCCCCACAGTGGGCGCCAAATTGTTGTGGGTACTTTTGTTAAGAAACTAGGCCCCAGGAACTTTTACAAAAATAATAATAAAAAAATTCCTGGGAATTAATTGAGAATAAATGCATGAACAAAAATAAAGCCAAACCAATATGCAAAATGAGTTCGAACTGAACTAGCTGACCTTATAACCAACTCGACTTCCCTTCCTTTTGATGCAAATTACAATATTTTTGCTTATCGAGATCAATACAATATGATTTTTATATATGCGAGCTTGGATGTCGAAAAAAAATTGACTTACATGGGGATATTTATAGGGATTTATGAGCCACCTACAGTTTCCTATATTTCCACCAGGTTGCATTAATGAGCTCTTGTTCTACCGCGACAGTTTTGACACATATTTTCCGATCATTTCCTGAAGTTCCACGATCATAACCCCTATTATTTATGGGCTCTTCCCGTCCATTGGGCAGTTTGCTTGGTTTATCCGTTACTTCAGCTTTATATGTCGGACTGCTTCTCAATCGAGTCGAACAGTCTTTAATTGAACCACTTCCAGTCGTACTATCTTCAGTCAAACTTTTTCTAGTCAAGCTATTTTATTCTTGGTTGAATTGTCTTTCTCTTCGAACTACTTCTCTTGGGCCGAGCCATCCCCTTTTCCTATAAAACAACTTGTGGGCCGTATATTTAGACTTATAGTTGGGTCGTTTCTTACCGACTCCCAACAGTGTCTAAGACCAATAAGAAGGTTTCAGTTTCAAACCCTAAGTTAGATTTTCAAACTTACTCTCCCTGTAAGTCAAATAAGTTTGGGGGGGGGGGGGGAAGGAAGACAAGGGGCTGAAACTCGATTCTATCCTTTTATTTTATTACTTTCAGTTGATTTAAATTTATTGCTTTTAGTTGATTTGATTCATGCCTTGGTGAATTTTGGAAAATTTTGAAAAAAATTGATATTGTGTGGATAGTTGTGAGTTATGATAGAACCCTAGATTGAATGCAAGATTTGAATTGATTGACGGTTGTATGAATTGACAGTGATTGTGGTTGGAAATGCTTATGAATGTAGAATACTACTTGATTAACAAATTTGAAACAGCATAGGCATGATGATTGAGTCGGATTTGATGGTTGTTATGGAATAATCTTTTTTCCCAAGTATGAGATTTGAGCTTTATTTTGTTTGTGAGAGTATCTTGCATCATTAAGTATCTCTAGAATTTGCCATGTTTCTATTTGAGACTGCTAGTGTACACAAGTCTAGGAAGTGAATTCAGGCCATATGTGTTAGCCCATATTCCATACATTGTCCTATTTGACATTAGTCCCTAGTCAGCCCTTTTGAGACTATGTGCTTTTGTTTCTTTGTCTATGAAGTTGAGAAAAAGTTATAGGATCACTCTTGTCTATAAGCTGTGGGTTAGGATATTGTTTGTGATGGTAAAATATTAATTAGTCGGCGAACAAAAGAAGGCTGGCTCAAAAAACAAAAAGAAAAAAAAAAGAAGAAAAAGTGTGTGTGTTCAGTTGTATCCTTATAAGCTCATTCTCCAGAAAAATATATATAAGAACATAAAAGTATTTGAAAAAATATGAAATGATGAGCCTTGTTTTGTGTGTAAAACTTAGGAGTTGGGTGGTTATTATTAGATAGTGGTTTAGATATGTTGAGAGCGATCAACTTAACTGATTTTAGTAACTTGACTAAATATTGCCCCACCTTTCATTAAAAAACCCTACGTTACATCCTTGAATAAAGTTCTTTCTGATCCTAGGTCTTGTGTGCACATATTTGTAGTGGAGAAATTATAATATTTACAAGCATAGGGTAGAGCTTGATTTGCATGACTTGTGTGTCTAAGTAACCCTAAACACTTATGTGAATTAGCGAAACACTATCCCCGTGAGTCTTCGATGGTTTACAAATTTTTTGATTCTTTCAAAATATTAGTGTGAAGTGGATTTTCCGTTTTCATAGTGATGAATCTTCAGAGGCATTACACTTTTCAACTACTTGAGCTTTTGATTCATTCTTTTTGTTGATTAAGGACAATCAAGTGTTTAAGTTTGGGTGGTTGATAAGCTCGTATTTCCACTCACTTATCACATTATTTTCTTGTTTCTTTTATGCATTTACATTCATTTAGGTTTAACACTACAAGAAAAAGGATTATAGACGACGCGACATAGACAACACGAATCTTCATTGGCGTAGTCTATATCGTAATAGACTACGCAACATATCGCATAGTCTATATTAATATAGACTATGCGATATGCCACGTAGTCTATAAAACAAAGAAAACTATGTATTTTGAATGAAGATAGATGACACGGGCTATTTGCATCGTTTGTTTTTTTAGAGAAATGTCGTTTATATTTTTGTAAATGCTGATATCCCAGCCAATATCAACGAACACCATCTCTTTGTTTGTCTATCTCCCGACCGGCATCAACGAACACCATCATCATCATCATTTTTTCTTCAATATTTCTACAAATATTAAAACTATTATTTTAGATTGAATGAGAACAAGAGTTTGTTGCTCCTAATCGAGTCTGCCTCTGCTGCTGCTCAAAGCCAAAGAAATCTCCTTCGTCCCTGCCTTTTCCGGCCTCCATCGTACAACAAGAAGCAGGGAATGTGTTGCTGTTGCGAAATCCCTGATTGATTGTGTTATTGCTGCGGAATCAAATCGACAAAATTGTTGTAGTTTGAATCAACTGCACCCCGTTGTGTATCCATTTAGAAGGTATCTTCCTTTTCCGACCTTGTTGTGTATATTATTCACTTCCAAATTAATCATTTATGTTTTATACATGTCTCTCGTCATTGGGCAGAAGTTGTATTCGTAGATTCAACTTTTTTCTGGTGAAGAGGAAAGGAAAATACCATGAATTAGATTGAGAAAACAAAGGTCCAGAACTCACATAATTATATTGAGCAACTATTTTTTCTTTTATTCTATTTTTTTTTGTCATGGTGCTTGATTAGTAGTGAGTGAGTAATTATTTTTCTTTTTCACCTCGCATTTTCTGATCTGGTGCTTTTACAATGGGGGGAAGAGTTTACTTTTTATTTGTTCACTAAAAAACCGAGAAATGGATTGCAATTTTGCCTCTTGGTTTGTGGGAAGCTTTGGTTTCTTGAAAAATCTAAGAAATTTAGTATAAAGTTGAGGTTTGTTAGTTAACCCTTTAAATAACCCTTGAGTTGATGTTGATTTTGTTGATTTCGCAGTATTGATAATATGTAGGTTCCAGACATGCTCTTTTGAGTTTTCACCAATCCAAATCCCGTTCACCATTCTTCCACTCTCTCTGTTGTCAGCCATGGTAATCTCTCTCATTCTACGAGCTTGAGTTACTCCTACATGCTAATTTGATTTGCTTTGCCATTGAGCTTCATTTTCAACCTAATTACAATACTGTTGCACGGTGGTGAAATCTTGATGATTTTGTTTTAGTATCATTTTTTGGGGCAATGAGGCCCCAATTGAATAATCTTAGTTACAGGAATGAATATTAATCAGTTATTCAAAATTTGAATTATTTGTGGACTCTGGTATAACAATACTCCTAATTGAATGGGTTGAGAAAGGTTTAGGTCCACAAGTATAAAGCTATGCTTAGATGTTGAATTACTGAGACCCATTTAATGATGTTACTGAAAACTTGTTCTTGATAGTGATCATTCTACTACAAAATGGTGTAAAATTTTTGTATGCAAGAGAACTTCTTGACACCGTTTTTTATATAAGAGTATTTTCATGCTTTATAATTTGATTGACACAAGTAGATGTCTCTTTTTATTTTATTTTTCCATTTCATTGTACTTTTATCATTCTGAAAGATAGGAGATAACAGTCTCTAGAGTTTCTTTCGTCATATAGCCTATTCATTCACTTAAAAAATGTGTGCACATAGTTATAGGTCAATTCATTTGCTTTCCATTTAGATCTTTTACAATATATGACTGATCTAGACCTTAAAGTTTTATTGGATGTGATCTGCATGGAAACACTAGAAGGTTATATGACAAACAATGATAACAAGAGCTTCTTTGACAAACTTTCTAAACTGGGACTTGCTCTAATTCATTGGTGTATAATTTTTCTGATGCTTGCAACTATATATATTCAGTTGTTATGGGTATATTTTGTTACCAATCTTAATCAAGCAATCCTAATTTAATCAGTTTTTTATTCAACATGTGAATTTATGTTCCTTGTCTGTCGGTGCAGCTTCAAATCTGACCAGGTTAACCGCAGGCTTTGGTCTTTTTGCCTGAATGGGTTTGTTTTCGGCATCAATTGGTCTAGTTCTCTTTTATAGATGCAGCAGGTAATTAAAGGACATTTTATATACTTATATTTTTTAGGAATGGTTTGTTTAGCTTGCTTATGTTTAGACATGAGACGGGTTCTAATTTGTATTCACTTATAACTTATTTAGTATTGAAGCTACCTTAAGGGCATATTTTTCGTAAACATTAATGTCATGATAGAGTGAACGAGACCAAACAAGAAAACATATAACTATAAAATAAAAACAATTCCAAAGAGTTCCTTCAGGCGAAAGTGTGCTCACATAACTTCATTTTCACAACAAAGTAATTCATAGATACTAAACATGAATTCTTTATATACTAAACATGAATGCTTGAAAATAATATTCAAGTGCTTTATTTAGAATATTCAAATGAGTTATTTTTTAAAATAATTTTTGTGTTTTGTAGGACCTTTCCTTCAATAATTTAAGTGGCTCCTTGACAAAACACTCAGCAAGAATATTCAAGTGAGTTATTTTTTGTTATTGTATCATATTTAGTTCTTATTTAATATAGTCTATGATTTTATTTTAGCGTTTCTTATACCATACTTTTACAAGCACGTTGCAATAGATGCTTAATGAGTAAATGGCTAGAATCTTATCTCTGATTTTATTTTAGCATTTCTTATATCATCTTTAAAATGTATATATGAATGCTTGATTAATTATGTTGGTAATTTTTTTTAAGTGTAGCATAATGTTCATGTGGAGTTGCAAGAGATTGAGAATCATGGTAGATGCAGATACAAGAGGATTGAGTAATTCAAGAAGCATATAAAATGTAATTTTGAGAATAATGTAAATTATAATTTGGAGAATAATTTTATTAGTATTTTATATTATTTATATTTGAGCTTCGATAATTTAAAATTTATCAAATTGTTCGTTTTTATAGGATTTTAAATTAAAAAAATAAAAATATAGACTATGTAGAAATCCGTGTAGTCTATCTCCATATACGCGGATGTTTCCGTAGTCTATACGGAGATAGACTACTCGACTATCCGTGTGGTCTATACAGAGATAAACCACGTGAACACTCACGTAGTCTATATGTGTATGGACTACGCGGATAATTGTGTAGTCTATCACCTTATTCAAATAGGCTACGCGGAATTGCGCAATAGACTACGCAAATCCCGCGTAGTCTATAACCTAATTTTTTGTAGTGTAATAATTGTGCATGAATATGTTTTAGTGGGTATTATGCTTGTGGTGCTTAGTTTTACCGAAAAATACATCAAAATAGAGAAAAGTTGAAGGAAGGATGAAGAAATCCGCGACAAGTGCCTCTATTTTGACCGATGCAAGAATGTGTGGATCGATACGTGTGAGAAAGACAAAGAAATTGGCAAAATAAGTCTACATCGACCGACGTGGATTTGTGTCGGTCAACTTAGAAGCTTTTGATGTGGAAAGGATTTCGATCGAAGTTGGATCAAAATAGAGGACTTGCATCGACCGACGCAACTCCATGCCATTCGATGCGAGCATTCTTGAGGGCTCTACTTTTTAAGCGAAGCACGAGATTTGAAGAAGAATTACATTGTACAACTTTTTCCAAAGTTCAAGACTACAAGACCTAACCTTACTACTATATAAACTCGTGTATTAGGGTTTAGATTTTATTATTTCATTATCTTATACACTTTATTATTCAGTTTTTCCTTAAATTTAGTTTTAGTTTTTACCTTCTAGTCAAGACTTTAGCATTGGAGAACTGTATCTATATTTTAATTTTTGTTCTTTACTTTATATTAAGTTTTATTAATGCAATCTTTAATTTTTGTTTCAATGCTTGTTTTTAGCATGTCTGGCTAGAAACCTTAACAGGTTCTAGGATTTTCTCCATCTTTAATACATGTCTTGATTCAACTTTTCAAACCCTAATTAATTGCTTTAACTCTTTTGTTTACTTTCAAATTTATTTTTAATTGAAGGATCGAGATATAAAAATTAGAATAGATGTATAGTTGTTAATTGAAGGATCGAGAGGAGAAAATTACCAATATAAAGAGAAAGTTTAATATTATTATTTTTATGTCCTAAAAAGAAGAAATCAATTGTAAGAATTTACTCTGAATGTTTATTGGGATTTATTACTAGGTGTTTTTTAGACCGATAGGAGATAATCACTTATTAATAATCTAGGAGTTAATTGCCCGACCAATGAATTATTAAAAGATTTTCCACCATATTTTCTTTTTGGGTTTGAATTAGTTGTTTAATGCACGTTATTCAGATTGGTTGAATTCCCTAGGACCGGTGCTTTTAAATATTAGACTTCTATTTTAAAGTTAATTTTCAAAACCCAAAAACCTCTTGAAAACATATTTTCTCTAATAATGAATTGACAAATGATCGCTAGAATTATTTAACCTAGCGACTTAGCAAAGCTAACAATACAACGACAAATAAAATTATCGAACCCAGAGGATTAGAGCAACGAATAAAACCTAAGTACTAATTCGAATGTTTTTGGAAAACTGGTTAGGAAGTAGAAAGTAAGGTTTTTGTTTGCGGAATCTTAAACTGCGATAAAACAAAATAAAAATATAGATTTGTGAAAAACTTTGGATTTCAAAGATGATGAACATAGATCTTAGAGTTTTCTACCTATTATGCCATACATGTAATCATGAGTCAATTAACTGCCAATTTCCATTCTTCTTCGTAGTGAAACATTGGAAAATTATTATGAAATTCTGAGGAAGACAATTCACAAAGTTGATTAATTAATTTCCTCTACCTTTTAAGTCTCAAGAAAATATAATTAACTCCAAATAGTTCTACAGATTTATTCCTACAATTGCTTCTTTCTTTTCAGACAAGAAAATCAGTTTGTATTATGAAAACCGTGTTCCATTGAAATTTATCACCTTCCAAGTCTCTAAATTTCAACTAATGTAATCCTAATCTATGGCCAACAAATCAAGATTAAAACAAGTTCTAGTTTTATAAACTACGAATCAGAAAGGCAGTTAATCAAATTCAATCGCACATAGGCATAAAATTCGAAACCCTAGAATCTATAGAGAATTTACCTATGCATAGACATAATCATAATGAACATGGAAAAGTAAAACCTAAAATAGTCTTGCATAAATAAAACCGAATCCGAAATAATCCTGAGTTGTTGCCACAATTCAATCCAAATGTAAAAACAAACTCTAAACTCTAAACTGCTGCCAATGTAATTTACTCTAATAAAATATCCAATCTTCCACACCAATTTTCGACCAAGAGAGGGCTTTTTATAGTTGCCTTAGGTGTATCTTGTCAAGCTTCCATGCGTCGACCTTGGTGAAATTCCTTGCCAAGCTTTCGATGCCTTTGACTTCGATCGACGAAGGTCTGCATCGATCGAAGTGAAACCTTGCACGCCGTGAGCTCACTGCTCTCGACTTTGATCGATGCGGGACTGCGTCGATCGAAGTCGAGACTCCATCCTCGGACTTCACTTCTTTCCTTAGTCTTTTTCTTCATCCAAAAACCTGCAAAACATACCATTAAAAGCATCTATTGTGCGAAAACCCTATCATGCATGCAAAAACGTCTAAACTATCCTAAAAACATTCAAAATGCAAAAGAAACTAATTGTTAAATTAGTGAAAATACGGACTTATAACAAACCATGTTCAATACAAAAGATAATTTAATTATATTTTTCCCTTGGGTTGACAATCTTCTTATATATAAATTTATTTGCTTCGTTGTTACTACAATAGTCTGGTATTTTCCAGCGATCGCCGCCCTCTACCGTCATCCACTCTCGCTGATGATGTCCTCGCTGATCCAGCTTCCGTCCGCACCCGCCGGTTGGCGGTGATAGAGTCACAAAAACCCCCTGCGTGATGCTGCGTGTAGCCACAACCTTCGCAAACCTCATTTTTTTTCTTCATCTTGTTCTCAATTTCAGATTGGAAAAATAAAATACAACAATATATCTAATGTTGGGATTATATACTGAAAGCATATGTGATTAAGTGTTTTATACA
>JAPKLW010000016.1:261545-302328 GCA_026898455.1 Plectranthus barbatus
GAACAACCGTTCATCGCCGGCGTCCCAGATCCAGATCCAAGATCCAAGTCTATTTCATCGTTGTTATTCTCCGATCTGTCCTGTAGATCAAACGGTGAAATCAGGTATTCTCTAGATCCATCCTCTGCAATTAATTTTGTAGGAGCATGCATAGGATTCACATGGTTTATTTAATTGAAATTTATTCCTGGTATCCTAAGAGCGATCCTTGGCAAGAAATTCATAATGGCAACTCGTGTTGTCCATCGTAGACTCAAACCCTACATCTAATCAATTGTAATTTTTTCTTGTCCAATCTAATCACAAATTTTCTCGTGATTTATTAATTTTTATTCATACACGGATTAACCACCAAAAATTAAAAATGAGTTACTGCGAGGAACATAAAAACAACCCACAATAATAAAATAAATATACATGTATATATTAAGTAATTATTTCACCGACAGAGCCAGGAAATTGAACCGGACTATGATACCAAATGAAAGGATTAATGCAGCGAACCGAATCCTAGATCTATTAACCTGGACCGTTCATGGATATCAAAATAATTACCATTCGATAGAATAAATCCTATGCATGCTCTAATTTAATTTAATTTAATTGCAATGGAGATTTAGGTTTACCATTTTCACACCCCAATTTTTTATTAAGACATAAATCAATATTTGAGGCACATCGAGTGAAAGACATACATTTGGGATAGCAAATCAGAATAAATAAAGCACACAATTCAAGGGTATATTCAAAATACACTCATCCCAAGTATTCAAAAGAGTTAAAGGTGCCTCATCAAGAAGGGATCTTGACTTTTCAAGTAGTGGGGAAATGTAAATTTTACTGTTTAACATCATCCAAAGATTATAAAAAAATATGAGTTTAGCAGCGGAAAGATCAATGAAGTATGTATGTGAAGATACATACTTCAGAATCTAACTATTACAAAGAGGAGTCTTCAGCTCCGCTTCAACTGCTATCTCGTACACCGCTCTAAACTCTTCTTTAACCTGCACATTTTATAAATAATGCACGGGGCTAAGTGCAAATTTTACTTAGTGAACACAAGCCCGAAAATAATACATTTGTAGATAATTTTTTTTATCATGCCTTGATATAGGTTCACACATAGGGTTTGAGTTTGAAATCCTCCCATGACAACAAAAATTTTATGAGAATGAGAATGCACTTTACAATAGTTAAACTATTTGCGATAAAAATATGTGATTGGGAGGTAGCCTCCTACCGCAATCACCATGCTAGTCCGAGTAAGGCATGACCCCAAGCATTCCTCTACCATGTCCGCATCATAGTGCACTAACCCATGGTATCTCTTTCACTACAAGGGCATGATTGTTAAGGTTCGCGGAACACAGAGCCAACATCTACATTTAATATGTTTGATGTTCTTCTCTAAGTGGGGTTCCACCCATAGAGAGGACAGATAGCAAACTAAAATAGTAGGCACAGATAACAAACTTAAACAGTAGGCAATGACAAAATTATAAAAACAAAAACATCATTCATTTCATGCTTTGATTTGTTTTGAAAAGAATGTTAGGATTTTATACTAAAAGCATTTATGATTAAGTGTATTCGTAATAATAAAATGTTTGATACACTGGTCTTCATAAGTGTGTTACATCAACATAGTCACTATCTGATATAACAAACATACGATATGAACAACAATATCCAATTATCTCACCTATCGAGATGATCATATGGTGTGTAGGAGATCACAAAGGATCATATGAATTGTTTGACCTAGAGAGATATAAACAAATATCATATCTGAGATAATTGCCGGATAGGCTACGACACATCAATATATAAGTGGGCTTGTCCTAGCTACTTGATGTGTCGGTACATCTTGGGTTATAGTTCCGAGGTCCCTACAGTGGGCACCAAATATTGAGGTTCGATTTCGTACGAATACGGGGCATAAGGAACCGAGGAGAAATAACACGAAACGATATAAAAATAACAGGTAAAAATGCACGTATACATTATTGAAAGCAAATAAAGAAGATAACTGACCATTTATTAATCAAGAAAAGTAGGTGAGCAATGAATTGTAGCAAGTCGAGATACAAGAAGGAGTTGGAGCAGTGAACTGTAGCAGGTCAAGCAGCTGCTATAGTAGAGTCTCAACTGAGCAAATAAGCGTTTATGTGTGCAAAAGTGATTCAATCGTTAAATGATGTAAGTTCCCCCTATTTATAGATCATAGGGGGGTTAAATAAAAGTCCCCTAACATTCTAAACCCTAGTAGCCACATTCCCCATGATTTTAGGGGTGGTTAGAGCTGCTTCCGTGAAGATAGGGGCTACTGCAACTGCTGACGTCTTTCTCGCAACTGTCTAGTCTTATCCGCTGGTTGCGACTTCGACGATGTTATCCAAAGACCACCTTTAGACGACCTCTTTTGAGGAGGTGCACTCGACGACTTCCTTGAGGAGATCTCCTTTGGTGACCTTCTTCACGGCCTGCTAGGAATGACCTCCTTGAGGTGACTAGTTGAAGTTGTTCATTAGATCAGCTAGAGTTGATCTGCTTCAAATAGTAGCTCGAATGACCCATATCGACTGTTGACCAACTTCTTCTAGCTAGTTGCTGCATATTGCTCTATGTGAGGTTGACCTAAGGTGATACACCTGTGCAACTCCTTTAGAGTTGCACAGTACTTTTGAGCGGCGTGTCCTATGCAGTTTCATTTGAGCATTGGCCTCAACATTAAAAATCTTAATTATTTTTGTATACAAAACGAAATAGTTATATTCAAATATGTTAAATAAAATTACTAATAAGATATTATTATCAACAAAAGGATGGTTTATATACATAAGAATCTTAATTATTTTTGTACACACAGTAAAATAGTTAGATTCAAAATATTGTATGTAAAAATAAAATATATATTATATGTTGAAGAAGTATATGGATAAATGCAAAATGCTAATCTACTAATAAATATATTAGATATACATATATAAATGTTTAATTATTATTTATTATTTAGCTTTTATAATTTGATAATTATTTTTTGAATTAGTAATTTTGTATAATTTCTTATAGATGAATATGAGTATAAGTAGGTTGCACGGGAATACAAAATTAGACATTGATGTTAATGTGTAACCACACCACCAATACTCTTTCCAATATTTCAGGAGGCATTCATGGCAAAGACTACATGACTAGCAAAACAAAAGGCTCTAAATTTTTTTATTTTCCTAATAAACTAAACTCCAACCATCCCTTTCAACCTTCTTGCATCAATACAATTACAAACCTCAATTCACAGCATCCAGCATGGAATAGTCAAATATCACATATTCTGAAATATTTTTTAGACACCATTATATAATTTGCATTAAAGCTCTCTTTGTAGTTTGATTTCATCTCCTCCTCTTCTGGTTCTTTTTGTTACAGTTTCATTATGTGGGGATTGCATGGTTTTGATGATAATGACAGGCTTTACTCATTTGCTACATGCATATCACATGCAAAACTATTCTTTAAAAAACTGGAGATTTAACTCCTTTTGATTGAAGTCACAAACAAAACTTCTCATGTACAAGATTTGCCACGTAAATAATGCTGTCTGCTGCATTTTCTTGAAAGTCTTATGAAGGTTTATTTCTTAAATCAAATTCTTTTTCTTTTTCTTTTCTTTTCTTTTCTTTTTTTTTGTGTGTGTGTGTGTGTGTGCAGAATGAACAGAATTTGCGCGCCTTATTTTGATCCTGATTTTGACAACCTTCCAGAGAGGATATACGGGCCTGCGTAAATTTCTTAGTTCCCTCTATATGTTATGTATGTGAGCCTAGTGATGACAAAATTAATGTCTTTGGTTTTCTTGATCGCAGTTGTAGGGTTAATGTAGATAATGAAAGCTTAGAGAATTTCACAATTGTGAAGGTTTGTGGTTTTCAATCATTAGAACATTAATCATGAGAGAGAGAGAGCCAAATGATAATGGTGTTGGTTGGTTCATGAATGACAGATCGACTGCGTAAATAGCCAGGCCCTCCTCTTGGATGTGGTGCAAGCTCTTACTGATCTGAACCTTATCATATATAAAGGTTACATCTCCTCCGATGCAGGGTGGTTCATGGATGGTATACACCAGTTTCCCTTGTTACTCATTTGGAAAATAATTTGGACAATGATCTTTTTAATATGATGTGCAGTTTTTCATGTTAAAAATGAGCTAGGGTTCAAAGTTACTGATCAAAGAGTGATCAACTACATCCAGCAGGTAAAAAAGGCCATGAAACTCAAATCCTGGATTTGTTGCTTTTCATTCTGTAAATTGTCACCTGCATGAATGATTCAGGCTATAGGCTCCAGTAGTTCGAAAGCGGCAGCAACCGCAGCTGGCGGTGAGCCAAAAGCAATCGAAATGACCGGGAAAGACAGGCCAGGGCTGTTCTCAGAGATATCAGCAGCCTTGGCTGATATGGGGTGCAACATCATCGAGGCACACGCGTGGAGCCACAACGCGCACTTGGCCTGCGTTGCATACATATCAGATCAGTCCCTAGACACCCCAATTGATGACTGGAGGCTCCATGCCATCGAGGACCACTTGACCACAGTTCTCAGAGCCACCACAACCGTCACCACAAGCAAGGGAGATAACATTGCTAACCAGCAGCAAGAGGTGAAGCATGCAGGCCTCCCCAAGGGGAAGCTGCGCACCACTGCAAGTGTGGAGCGACGTCTGCACCAGCTCATGCTCTCTGCGCGTGACTTCGACAGGCCTGAAACATCCAAGACTATGAGTGTGTCAATTGAGAGGTGCATTGACAAGGGGTATTTAATTGTTACTATCCAATGCAGAGATAGGAGAAGGCTCATGTTCGACACTGTCTGCACTCTTATTGATATGCAATATGTCATCTTCCATGCTTCTGTAGATTCTTGCACAGGCTACGCTTATCAAGTATGCATCATACACGCACATACCTTCAAACAATCCAGCACTACTTCTATTAACACACTCTCTGCAGGAATACTTTGTTAGACATGCAGATGGTCGAGCATTCCACACAGACAGTGAGAAAGACAGAGTCATAAAATGCTTAGAGGCTGCCATAGAGCGCCGGGTTTGTGAGGTGTACAAACGCACATACATTTGCTCCCTTTCACCATGGTGTTAACTTTGGTTTTTTTACTTACAACAGGGAGTCCGAGTAGAGCTCTGCGCGCACAGCAGAGTGGGATTGCTCTCGGACATAACACGGGTGCTAAGGGAGAATGGGCTAGCAGTAGTGAGAGCAGACATTGCAACACAAGGAGAGAAATCAGTGAATGCTTTCTATGTAAGGGATATTGCAGGAAACCATGTGGATTTGAACTTCATCAAGTCTATGAAGACTCAGATGGGAGCAATAGATCTTGCAGTGATGGAAGAAGATAACAACAATTGTAGACCACCGTCATCAGCTGAAAGGCCTAAGTTCTCCATTGGAGACATGCTCAAGTCCCATATCGAACGCATCTCCCACAGCTTCGTCACCATTAGATGATGTAAATTTAGCTTACATTAATTATTGTTTTACGTAAATGATGGGGAAGCTGTGTATTCATGTCTTCACTCAACTCATATAAAACTTTCTAAGCCAAACAGGGTGCAAGATCATTTCGAATCTCTCAACTGGTTTGTTCAAAATGAAATGCTTCCTTCCTTGAGCCTCAAAACCTCATCATCTGATACATCTATCAAAATCTGTTGATTGGAATTCATCCCACCTCACCTCAAGAAATCACTGAGTGGTGGGATAGTATCACAGGGATGCAGATGGATAGTTGATGAACAAAGAAATTCAATCACTTAAATGCTTAGCTAACCAAGAAAAATATGTCAAATCCGGATAATTCTTCGTTCGCCTGCTAGACTACTAGTTAATGATGCGTTGCTAAGCTTAAAATAGTCGTTGTGTTTTGGATTATCCTAGGCAATGAGTAAATCTATCTATCTAATCTAGAAAGCGTTAACCAAAACATGAACATGAGTTATCACAACAATCATCATCAATTCTCAACAATCACCTCCCACTCAATCACAAATGTAAGAACAATCACAAGGCAATCTAATTCACAAATGGTGTAAGTAAGGACATAGGTTAGCCCCCTTAGCACCGGTGAACTAGGAGTTGATGAAATTAGATACTCAAACAGTTACGTTATTGCACCTAACTCCACTCCAAATAGACCATAGATTATCGACCTATAGGCTATCTCCGCACAGGGATTGGATCAATACCTATATGCATCTACACTATTTGCGGCACCTAGATCCGCGTGTTGGCTGCAATTTCGGTGCCTATCAGACATATAGTTGGTTAATGCCTACACTAAGTGATTTAAGAAAAGGCGCTAGTGTGTGCAATCAAATAGGTGAAGGTAAACATACATCCAAGCTCAATCAAACAATCCAATGCTTCATTCAACCAATATCCCAAGGAATTTAGCTACACATACCTTTAATTCGATTCAATTGATAAGAGAAATTACACAAATCCATTACAAAGCAAAAGAGAGATAGAAATTTCCCCAAATTGAGTGGATTTGGTCTTGATCTATGCCTTGATCTTCATATCTCCTCCAATTGGATAGGATTGGCCTTAGATCCACCTTGGTTGAGGTTTGGAGAGAGTGGGAAGTGAAATTCTAGTGAGTAACCATTGAAATTTTGCCAAAAGTCCTTTCCCAATGCGTTTCTCCACTTTTTATATTAAGTTTCCAGAACCTGATCTCGCCCTGGATGAAATCAGCTCAACCCGGATCCTTCAAAACTGAAAAACCGCCAAAACAACATGCAGGATCTCGCCCCGGATAAAATTAGCTCGACCAAGATTTGCCTCTGAACAACAGAGCCCAACCGAGCTCTGCAGGGTTCGGTCGAGATCTGCCTAACAGAGGCAAATCTCGGCCGAACCCAAACTGGTCCGGACCGAGATTTGGCTCTATTTTTGCCCTGCTGCTCCTCTACTCCATCTGTGTCAATATTTCCAAAGATTGTGCAAAATCTGGGTCGAAATTCCACCAAAAATGGGCTAAACTTGGAAATATTCTCATATGCTTCCCTACATCAAAACAACAACACAAAACACGACGAAAATGAACAAAAACCTATGATATGTGGGTGAAATGAACACAAACATCAATAAATGGGTCATTTCACACACATATCACAATCCCCCAAACTTAAACCTTTGATTGTCCTCAATCAAAACAAAGTAAAAAAATCAATCTACCTAGTGCAATACCTCATAGTTCATCATATCTATCTTAGAATGCCTCAATCAAAGGAGATTATTACCTAAATTTGTTCAACGGTTAATTAAGAGACTCAAACCTCTCAACAAAATAGATAAAAACAATGCAAATCACTCCCTCTCATGTTTAGGGTTAAAATCACTAAAGCACAAGATATCAAGTTCGATTTCCATAGGCTTGCATCCTTTCTCGCCACTATACTACAACGAGCTAGATTCTAGAATAAAAAAGGTCTTTGATTTTCTTATAACGAGGCTGACTAAAAGGTAGGTAGTTTTAGGCCTAAGTAACTAAACTCCTGAATTTCCCAAAACCCCCAATCATTTGCTCCAATCAACCAATCCCGAGGCTTATTCAACTAACTTTCTTTTTCATTTCTTTTTCTCAAGCCCTTGCATGTTTCACTTTTTCCTATTTGTTTTTTTTTCTTTTTCACAACAATTTTTTCGTTGGTGCTCATTTTTTTCATACTTTGCACCATCATTCTTTTCAACTTTACTTTTCAACACTCATTATCTTTCTTGCCCCATCAAATGAAATCAAATTCGCAAAAACAAACCAACAATTCCCAACCTCGTACTCACACCATCCATAAACACCCTCATACACACATCCCCCAAACTTATTCCTAAGCATATATTAAAGAAAAATTTCCATTAAAGCTCAAACATGGGGAACAATGGTATGAAAAGCAAATAACGATCAATTATAACACCTTATACCCCCAAAGTGCAAGGTAGAACTAGGAATCGATGACGCAAGATCATTTTCTAGTCAAAAACTCATGCTAATAGATAGAGAAAAGATGCAAGTTCTAGATTTCTCACTCTCAATCTCGCCTCTCACAATCGAAAAGATATGACAATATCATAACTCAATTCTCATGGATTTTGTCAAGTCTCAAGCATGAACACGCACAAAGCTCGGCAATTCAAAAGTTCAACCTAAGCATGCTTCGATATCAATGATTCCGCCCTATCATAGATTCAAGTAGAAATCAGACTTCACTATTTCATCAAAAGTAAATCTCAAGTCTAGTTCAAGTTCATCACACAACACTCAATCACACAAACATGCAAACACCCAAGAACAATAACTACACAATCAATTAATCAAAACCAAAATGACAAGAGGAATGATAGAATGTGTTACCCATCGGCATCCATGATCAAACTGCTCTCCATCGCCTTATTGTACCTAATAAACAACCAAAATGTAAAACAAAAATAAAACAATGAATCCTCAAATCAAGATCCATCCATAAAAAGATAAAACATTTAACATCCAACAAATCCAAATCCAAAAGTGTAGTACAACCATATCAAATCATTTAAATGTAATCAATATCCAAATCCAAACATAAGAGAAATCAACTAAACACAACAAGGTAGACAAAGGAAAGGTAGGAAGAGGAGAAGGGTAAACCGAAACCGACAGCCGGTACATCCCCCCAAACTTAGTCAAGTGAGACTAAGTTTGTAAAATTAGCCGATGGTAGTCAATCACTCCTCATGCTCCCCCTAGCACGTGTCAAACCAAGTAATCAACAAACCAACAAGAAACCGTAAGAAAATTACCTAGGCAAGAATTAAAACAAAAGAAAGAAAAATGGTTGGGTTGCCTCCCAACAAGCGCTTCGGTTCACGTCGGTAGCTAGACGACCTTACCATGTTTATTCATTGTCAAAAATCTTGTGAATCTTAGGTATACCTTTCTCTACTGATCGAACATTACTCGAAAGCAACTTATCAACTAACCTATTTCCTAAGCTTCCTCCAACCAAACTTGACCTCATTACTTCTCGGCATTCTCTCAACACAAGCAAGCTATCTAACACACCATCTAACCGAGTCACAATTATAAGAGACAATTCAAGTACCTCATCAAGATTACTTATCAACTTCGTCACCTCCTTTTTCAAACAACTCTCAAGCTTCATTCACTTTCTCTTTTAATATCATTTCCCTATCAACCTTGTCTATCAACCAAGAAGGAAGGGTAAACACCATCTCTCTACATGGATCTCCCGACATAGTTTTCTCCTCACACTCTTCTTCCAAAACTTGTGCAAAAATCATAACCTTTTGAATTTCCACGGGTGAAGGCATCTCATTATCACCTTTCTTCACATAATCAACATCTTGCATCCTCCTCATCTCCTTGAGGTAACATTTCACCCTCCTTCTTTAGTTCCTATACTTGCAACTCCACTATTTTCTCTTCTTCGACCTCATCTATCCTCTTCACCTTCATATCTTCCATTGCATTATTCTCTTCAACATCGCTCACTCTTTCCTCGAATTTCATCACAATGCTCGCACACTTATATCCCATGCCTTCATTAATCACATTGCAACTCATCTTCAGGATTATATTTGTTTCCTTTGAAGGTTCCTCCTCTTAATTTGTTTCACACTTTTGCTTGGCAATGGTCAATACTTGCATTGGAGTATCTTCAAGTATCCAATCATCCTTCTCACAAATTCTCTCATTCACCACCTCACTCTTTCTACTTGACCTCATCAATTAATTTATTTTTTCTCGCATTAAATCTATTTGACTCCTCCACAAACCATTTTCTCTATATTCATTTTCAACCTTCACCGTACGGTGCTCTCTTACATCTCCTGGCCATTGGTAATCACCTTCCAACATCTTTTTGAATACACTACAGAGTGTCCTCCGCGGTCTTTGTTTTTTATTGAGACGTGCTTGCATCTTATTCAATTGTCTCTCCAACTCATCCAACATCTCTGAGGTCGCTCTTGGTTTGTTCTCCATCTTTTCTTTAATTTCTTCAACAACTCGTCTCCTTTGTTCTTCCTCCAACAAGTGAGCTTTGGATCTCGTGATCATAAACCACCTACAAGATTCCAAAAGCTCCAATCACCAAACAAACAAACTTAATTAAATAAACAACTAAACAAACACTTAGACTACAAGCAACACAAGTTCACTAATATCTAGCAACCTACTCAATGAAGTCCCCGACAATGACGCAAAACTTGATAAACTAAGAAATTCAATCACTTAAATTCCTAGCTAACCAAGAATAAAATTATGTCAAATCCGGATACTTCTCTATTCACCATCTAGAATACTAGTTAATGATGCATTGCTTTTGTATCTAAGCTTGAAATAGTCTTTGTGTTTTTATTATTCTAGGCAATGAGTAAATCTATCTATCTAATCTAGAAAGCATTAACCAAAACATAAGTTATCACAACAATCATCATCAATTCTCAACAATCACCTCCCACTCAATCACAAATGTAAGAACAATCACAAGGCAATCTAATTCACAAATGGTGTAAGTAACAACATTGGTTAGAAATCCATATTGAATCCATAAGATTGAATAGAATGATGCAAACAATCATTTAATTCACCCAAAATGATCAATCTACCCTAAACTGCCTAGCCCCCTTAGCACCAGTGAACTAGGAGTTGATGAAACTAGATACTCAAACAGTTACGTTATTGCACCTAACTCCACTCCAAATAGACCGTAGATTATCGACCTATAGTCTATCTCCGCACAGGGATTGGATCAAAACCTATATGCATCTACACTATTTGCGACACCAAGATCCGCGTGTTGGCTGCAATTTTGGTGCCTATCACACATATAGTTGGTTAATACCTACACTATGTGATTTAAGAAAAGGCTCTAGTGTGTGAAATCAAATAGGTGAAGATAAACATACATTCAAGCTCAATCAAGCAATCCAATGCTTCATTCAACCTATATCGCAAGGAATTTAGCTACACATACCTTTAATTCGGTTCAATTGATAAGAGAAATTACACTAATCCATTACAAAGAAAAAGAGAGATAGAAATTTCCCCAAATTGAGTGGATTTTGTCTTGATCTATGCCTTGATCTTCATATCTCCTCCAATTAGATTGGTTTAGCCTTAGATCCACCTTGGTTGAGGTTTGGAGAGAGTGGGAAGTGAAATTCTAGTGAGTAATCGTTGAAATTTTGCCAAAAGTCATTTACCAATGCATTTCTTTACCTTTTGTATTATATTTCTAGACCCCGATCTCACCCCCGATGAAATCAGCTCGACCTGGATCCTTCAAAATTGAAAAATTGCCAAAAAAACATGCAGGATCTCACCCTGGATGAAATCAGCTCGACCGAGATTGGCCTCTGAACAGCAGATCCCGGCCAAGCTCTACAGGGTTCGGTCGAGATCTGCCTAACATAGGCAAATCTTGGCCAAACCCAAACTGGTCTGGACCGAGATTTGGATCTGTTTTCACCCTGCTGCTCCTCTGCTCCATCCGGGTCAATATTTCTAAAGCTTATGCAAAATACGGGTCGAAATTCTACCAAAAATGGGCTAAACTTGATGAAATCAGCTCATATGCTTCCCTACATAAAAAAAACAACACAAAACACGAAAACACGATGAAAACGAACAAAAACCTATGATATGTGGGTGAAATGAACACAGAAGCACTCAAAAAATCAATAAATGGGTCATTTCACACACACATCAATGGCCTCAACAATTCTGGGGCATAACATATGAACAAATTTGATTTCAGCATGTGAACATAACCCTTCCACTAGTTGATGAGAGTCATGTCACCTGCAAAGAATGCAAGCTATGAAGGCCTCGCTTCCACACTTTAAAGCCAAAAACTCAACCGCCTATCTCTCATGACACTTTAAATTCTAGAAAAAAATGAAATATATAAAGATAAATTATAATCATGCAAAGAATGAGAGAAAAAAGAGAGCCATGAGAAACATGCTCTAAACATTAAAAAATTCATGGCCAATTAAAATGCGCCACGTGAATTTAAGAAATTAAATATTAATTTATTTGTATTTTAGGAATTTATTTAAATAAAATTTATAAATTTAATAAATAGAAAATTGATATTTAATATGTGGATGCTCTTGTCAAATAAGAAGTTTACACGTGTCGAGCTCACCAATGCGTGATGCACATGATCACAACTCGACGGACCTATGAGATCGCGCCACATAAGCCCTAAAACATTAAATTTTGCCTATAAATACAATGCATAAATGGAGTAAAAATGGCAACTTGGAAGTGCATAACTTGAAGAGCTCAAGGTTCGAAGAAGGAATTTCTCTCAAAGTTCAAGGCATTTCTTCAAACACTCAAGGCGTTCTTCGTCAACTCCAACATGTTCTTCGTTAAAACCCACGTCAAGCCTAACGTTTGATTCGGAATCAAGGCCTTCGGTACCTGAATAACATTATCAAAATATCAAATCCTTGAAAAGGAAGATCGAAGATCAAGCCAAAGAAGACCCTAGATCAGCATCTGCAAGAACTCCATCAAATACAATGTTCGATTTGGAAATAAGGTGAAAGCCTTCCAAATTAACGTTATAAACTTGAAAATCAAGAACTTTGAAGATCAAAGAGGCCAAATTCTCTTAGAAGACTTCGAAGATCGCTCAAACATCACATTCGAAGAGAAGGATAAGAGAAAAAATAGCGAAAGAACCTACAAATTGTACTTTGATCCAAATCAACTCAAATTGTATCCAATTTTTGGGTTTATTCAATTAAATACAAAAATTTGTGATTTCAAATTTTGGCACGCCTAGTGGCACCATCGCTACCTTTCATCTCTTGTCTTCACCAAGTTTCATAACACAAGAATGTCTCATACTTCTACAGCAAGTAGTCAGCGGCAGAGGCACACTAGCCCCTCCAAGTTGAGAAATTACTTTAATTAGTTATGGGTTAGTCGATCTTTTTCAGAGTTAGCCCCAACAGTGATTTTGGAACTTTGGTAATTTGGTTGTTGGGGTTGCTGTTGTCGTCTGCCAACGTTGAAAAAGAAAACCAGTGTACTTTTGGTGAGGATGAAGACAACTTTTCTAAACTTAAATGGAAAATAAATAAAAATATTGTATCCACTTTTAAAAGATAAAAGTGTTAACACACTTTTATAAGTTAAACACCCCGAAACTTTTTAACAATTTGTAACTTATTTTACAAAATAAATTAGTATTTATTAATATTTTAATTAATACATTTTATTATTATTATTTAATTTTTGACCTTTCACCTCACATAATAATTTCCTATTAATTTTGTAAATTTAATTTGAGACTTATGAAAAACCTATGTTCAACTATAAATAGAGGTCTCACAAATCATTTCCAACACAATTCAAATCATTTCTTCTACCTCTCAAGGCATAGTTTTCCAAATTAATTTTCAAGGTGGGGGTGGGGATATATGTGTGATAAAAATATTGTTTATCCATGTTATGCTCTTATCCAGGTACCTATTATTAGTCGACGAGCTAATCACGAGATAAGCCAATGGGCTAAACACGAGATAAGCCGACGGGCTGCCTATATGTTCTATTTAGTTGAATGGCTACCTACATTTACCTTGGTATAATTGTATAGCTTGGATAAATTTGACCACCACTAATTTAATAATGCTCATCCCAAAGTTATTACTATTTTTCAGGTTAAAGTCTTGGGCGATGGGCTAGAGGCCGATGATGGGCGATGAATTTAAATAAAATGCTTATTTTCCCTTTATGTTATTTTGAAAAGAAAATAATTTATTATGGCATGTCTTTTAAATAAAAAGTAATGTGACCATATTATTCAATTATTCTCTATTATTTTAATTTTACGAAATTTGGGCGTTACATAAATGATATTTTTTTTACAATTATAATTTAATATATTTAAAGTTGACTTTAGTTTTTTATTAATACTCTTTGACTATTTTCTTTCATTTTCATTGTTTCTTCTTGACAAAAAGCAGTAGAGAATAAGAGAAAAGCGAAGAGGAGGTGCAAGACGCCAAGACCACTGTTCCACTACCTAGGTTTTTTTATTCATTTTTTAGCCTTTTGTTTTTTTGTTTCTTATTTATTGTATTTTTTATTATTTATTTTTCATAGTGTGTTTACTATTCTTCTTTTTATTTCATAGACCTTAACAATGAAATTGAAAATTCCATTCTTCCTTATTTGTAAATTCAATGTCAAATTGTATATTATTATATTTGACTTTATAAATCATAAACTTAACCCAAACAAATCAGTTGGTTTGATTGTATTTTGTTAATTTTAGAGCAAATAAGGGTTTGAGTTAGATTTTTCTAAATTATAAATAGATATAATTAAAATTTTAATTAATGTTTTTGTTTAAAAATGTGTATGTGTTTTAATGTATGTCGTGATTATAGGTTTAATTACTTGTTGATGATATTATTAATTTTATTTGTGTGGAAATATTGTGAATTATTTCAAAAGAATTCGTAAAGATGGGTCAAGAGACATTTCTTCTTCTCCAAATGAATCTACCTCATATAGAGTGAATAATTCTTCGCGAGTAGAAATAGAATTGGATTTGGATGATATTGTTAGTGATGCACAATTATGAAAACCAATAGCGAAATTTGATGTTGCTATTCAAGATCAAGCACAAAGAGCGCACTTGACTAAGGGGCCTTTTCAGTTGTTTGGTCATAAATATAACAAAACAACATTTCGTAAGCAAGAAAGAAGTTTTCAGGATAGTTGGTACAAAAAATTTCCATGGTTAGAGTATATTGTCTAAAGTGATGCGGCATTCTGTTTTTGGTGTTGCTTTTTAAAGATTCAAATAAAGGTGGTCATTCTGTAGTGGATGCTTTTACAAAAAAAAATGATATAAAATTTGGAAAAAGGCATTGAAGAATTTTAATCATCATGTTGGGAAAGTGGATAGCTGCCACAATGATGCTAGATTCATTTTGTAAACTTAGGAGTCTTCTTTCCCATGATCAGCTAGATAGATTTTGGTAGGGCTTTGATTGCACCAAAAAGGAGAAAATAGTTGGGAATATTATACCATTTTGATCATATTGTATTTATATTTGTTTTGGTGAATCAAAGCTAGGTTAACTTAGTCTCTAGCAACTCATCAATGTGCTGAAATTGTAAAAGTCATGTATATGATATTTTTGGTTGAGTTGTAATAGAGTTAGGAATTGATTGCTGAAGAATTGTTGAAGAAGCTAGCAAAGCCTTTGAAGAATTGAAGAATCAGCAATGCTCTCGAGAAATGAAGATTGCTGAAGAAGCTAGCAAAGCAATGAAGATATGAAAAGCTAGCAAGTACCGAGAAATACTTGAAAATTGTTGAGGGCACTTAGCAATTATCAGGATTGCTAGAAGGTTATAACAGACAAGTATAGCAGACTCTGAAGTTTCAATATGCTAGATCTCAGCAAACACTCAGCGGAATCAGCAGAAAGTTCCGACAGCAACATTCCCAGAGTCTAGCAGACATCTGAAGCGGGCAAATCGAGTGAAAAGACTTTCAGTCTAAGGATTTAAAGGAATCTCCTGAATTTGAAGGTTTACATATTAAAAGTCAGAAGGATTCCAAGGATTACTAGGAGATCGTTCTGACACTATGCCTGCGTGTTAGAAAAAAGGATAAACAAGCACAAGGAGACTTGAAACGTCTCTGTTGCAGCTCAGATGAAGGAAGGAAGAAGATTGGCGGTTCACCAATCTGTCTCTAACGCACAAAAGATTCAAAACTTTGAATCTTTGTCTATAAATAACAGAGAATTTGCAGAAAAGATAAGAGAGATCGAACAGTACACAAGAGCAAGCACAAACTCTGCCGATTTCTCTACCAAACACTTAATAGTTTTGAGGCTTCACAGAAGCTATCCGTGATAAGCATGAGACTTTAGAAGTTAACTTCCAGAGTTATCTTGGAGTTCTTTCTATCCTACTCAGAACTCAACAGTCATCCTACTATAAGGTTGACTATCACGGGCGTTTGCCACAAGATTAGTCAAGTTCAAGGAGGAACACTAAAACTACTAAGTCCGACATTCGAGGAGGCTGTGAGGTGTGTCCTCACTCCAAGAGTGGCAGAGAAGATTGATATCGAAGGAACTACTTGAAGTGCGCTATGGCCAGACAGAGGTGTTGCCTACAGTTAGAGATCAAGTTCAACACCTTGTATCTAATCTTAGTGAATTCCAGTCAGCAGACTGTAGAGTGGATGTAGGACAATTTTCTAAACCACTATAATCCTTGTGTTTATTTTGTTCTTGTTATTTAATGCTTATCTTCGAATTGAAACCCAGTACCCCAAGTGCTGGAGTATAGACTGCAATCAATCTAAGAACTTTTGAGCTTAAAATATATTTTATAAGTCCTTGCTGAGTTAGAACCTCAGCAAGATAAGTGCAAGAATATTTAAAATTTCTGTTGCATTTAAAATTACTCTGATCTTGGGGACCCACACTACGTCACTATGATATCGAATACAGTTGGGGCATCCTGTAAAAGAAAAGATCAACTAAGGGAGTTGGAGCATAATAAAATAATTAGTGAGCTCATTTGTAGAGAAAGATGAAGTGGAAAATGTCAAAATCAAGAAACTACTTTGGTAAGGTCTGGAGATATTCGATGGGGATCACATTATTTTACATTGCTTCGTTTGTGTTCTATGCGGACTTTAATAGACTAAGTGTTGCAAAATGTTCGTGATGATGCCACTTGTTATGAAAATTGAAATACAACTAGAGGTTTGATTGAAAAAATGGATTCTTATGAGTTTGTATTTATATTTCACTTGATGAAATATTTATTAGGAATTAAAAATGAATAGTCTCTTGCCTTACAATTAAAGAATCAAAATATTGTTCAAGCTATCTCGTTAATTTGTAGTGTGAAGACTCAGCTACAAAGTTTTAGAGACGAGGGATGAGGAATACTTATTGATCAAGTAAATCTATTTTGTAAGTTGAACAATATCTTATTGGTTGATATGGAAGAAATATACCACGATGTAGTATTAGAAGGATTAGAGCACAACTCATCACTATTTCTCATTACTACTGTGTAGATATTTTTAATGAGGTATTATTTGATAGTGGTTTAATTTATGTTTTCAAACAATATATTATTTTATGTATAATTAATATTTACCATGAATACAATGCAGATTGTTGATCTAATAATGCAAGAGATGAACAATTGTTTTTCATAAGCCAACACCGAAGTGCTAAGCTGTATAGCATGCCTTGATCCAAGGAACTCTTTTTCTCAAATCAATGTTGATATAACTCTTGTATTTTGATTTTTTATACTCTGAGGACTTCTCTCCAAGCGATTGTTTATATCATCCAAAACAACTCAATAACATTATTGTTAACATCTAGCGTGATCCACAATTTTCTTTGATTAGAAACTTGAGAAGCTTTGCTAAAAAAAAATGGTTGAAACAGATAAACATATGGTTTTTCCATTGATTTACCATAGTAATGAGTTGGCGTTGGTTTTACCCATAGTCATGGCTTCAGTTGAGAGGACTTTTTCTGATATGAAAATCATCAAGGCTTATTTGCGCAATTGATTGAGGATGAGTGGATGAATGACACTTTAGTGGTGTATATTGAGGAGATATTTTCAAGAATTGAAAATGCACCAATTTTACAAAGTTTTCAGTCCATGCGTGCTCGTCGTGTTGGGTTTTGTATATTGAAAGCATTTATTACAGTGTGTACACATTCAACTTTATCTCCTATCTGTAAACAAACTTACATGGGAACAATGGTATCACCTTATCTCGTTGATAGGGAGTTCATATGAGGTGTTGTAGATCGCGAAAGACCTTCTGGATCGCTTGACCTAGCGAGATATAAATATAATTATCACAACCAAAACAACGTTGAGGATAATTATGTCGGAGTAGGCTCGAATAGTAGTGATTTGTTTTGATCACTTGATATGCTGGTATGTGCGATTGCGTATTGATTGGACCATAATGAGAAGTATTCTTTGGTATGACTTCATAGAATACAAGATCTCGTTACTTGGTTGAGTCTGAATCCTAACGAAGGTTCAGAAGTATGCGTGGGTTAACTTTTGTTTTGACTTGCCATGGTGGAGAGCCCGAGTAAGTGCTCGTATGCCTGCATCTTGGGTGGCAGCAGCTTGTGTAGAATGTTCTGACGACTGCAGTTAGATTACCATATCCGAGTAATAGGTTGGGGACATTTCCTGAGGAGCTCAACAAGGTTCATCATGCTAAAGTCCTGCAGGCTGATTAAGTTCAAGCACGGGTGATAATGTTTGAGTGGTACTGCTCAGGAAAATAAGATACGAATTAATTATGTGAAGCATGTCAGAAGCTCCAATAAATTAATGAATGTCTAGTAACCTTAAAATGGGGATTCACCACTGTTCTCATAACTTGGAAATAAAGGGGTAGGTCAGTATTAATTCTACGGTGAAAATGAATTAAAATTAATTAATTAATTATATCCTGGTTTGTAGACATGAGAATTAATTATCAGGTCCCAGGTCTGGCCCAACAAATTGTTTAAAAGGAGCCCATTAGGGTTTCAACCCTAGCATTATAAATAACTCATTCTCCTCTAAGATTTCATAAGTTGAAAAACACAGAAACCCTTGAGAGTTGAGAAGATGGGTGGCGCCTACTGTAGAGGGAGAAGAAGAAATTCGACTCCGTCTCGTGCAGCGCAATCCTGTGGAATCCTCACCAGTAGTAGGATTGAAAAAACAAAGGGATACAAATTTGAAGACCTGATCTAGAGAACACAGGATTTTCTAATCCCTTCTTTCATTTGAATCTTGAATTAAATTGCAATATATGTAATTCTCTTTCTACAGATTCAAATCATTTGCGTGGTCAAATTGGATCAAGATTTAACGCGGTTCAAGATTCAGACCATACAAAATCAAAGTAACCCTAAAACCATCAAATTAAATTCATAGGAGCATGCATAGGGTTTATTATCAATTGGTAATTGTTTACAACATCTATGAATGATCCGGACTTATTTAGATTTTGTGATTCAATTCACAACAACGAAAATCCCTACACCTGGTTGTTAATTGCCAACACTTCATTAACAATGGTATAATATCAAACTTTTAGATCTATTTTGTTGTATTTATACTTATTTTAGTTGTGAAGTTTTTATACACTTCTATCATTAACATGACTTACTTTTAATATTTTTCTTTTCTGATTGTGTGAATTTTCTTTTGTTAAAGTACAATGGAGCCCCCAAAGCAAAAATCTTGGATCTGCTACTGCAAGTAGTGTTGGAATGACTACAAGCAATATGTCCAAATGAGCAGTGAAAGCATCCAAATTAGCTACCGTAGAAGAAGAGGCGTTGCACCTCTCCAACAAAAATGAGAAGAGAAGTGACATTTTGTCACCTAACTCTCACTCAATGGCACACTACTCGATTGAAGCACCAATGATGGAGATCAACGCTTCAACCATAGAAGAACATATTTCAAGTTAAAGGAACTAGTTGAAGCCATAAGCAAGCAAATCTAAGAGCAAAATGTCGAGATCATGAAGCTCTGGAAAGACAAAGCAGAAGCTAGTCGTGTGAACATCGAAAGAGATGAATAAAATAACGGTGTTGATAAATTCACAAAACAACAAGCGAATGCAGAAGCAAAGTCATCTAATCCTAGGCAACACATTGCCCACTTTATCGAAACATGCAATAATGCTGGAACTTACAGAGATTATCTAGTCAAGCAATTTGTGCGCTCTCTCAAAGGAAATGCTTTTGACTGGTGTACAGACTTGGAGTCAAGCTCAATAGATAATTGGGGGCAACTGAACACGAGTTCCTCAACAACTTCTACAACACTAGGAGAACGGTAACCTTGGTGGAACTCACAAATACCCGCCAATGGGATGAGGATCCTGTCATTTACTACTTTAATCGATGGAGGAATCTGTGCTTGAATTGTAGTGATCATCTTTACGAAGCCTCGACAGTAAAAATGTTTATTTAATGGATGAGATGGGGTCTCCAATACATTCTAAAAGGAATTCAACCATAGACTTTTGAAGATTCGGCAACTAAGGCTCATGACATGGAGTTGAGCATGGGTGCAAGTGGGATGAAAGAACCATCGATCCAAGATTATCATCAACTTAAAGAAAGATAAGATTTCAAGAAAGGTGATAACCAATTTGTAAAAGATCTAATGAGTGAATCCATGGTGGTAAAAACAGCACCTACCAAGTTCCAAAGAAAGGAAAACTCTGATGAGTAACCAAACATTCCACAAGAAAGAATGCAAATGAAGTTGACTTTAAGGGAGATGCATCAAAGAGAATGTCCATTCTTAAATTTAGACATCTTTGGAATATTTGGTGATTTGTTGGCAGCCAAACTTATTGAGTTACCAGAGATGAAACGACCCAAAGAAGCAAATCGAACTGACAATCCAAAATTTTGTAAATACCATCGTCTAGTGGGACACCCCATTCATGATTGCTTCATCTTTAAGGATAAAGTTATGTAGTTGGTGCAACAGGGAAAGATGTCACTTGAAGAAGATGATGCCACTGCGAATCTCATCATGTCATAATTTTGCAATCCAACAAGTGAGGGGGCAAGCCAAATAATTGACCATCTTCGTACGAAGGCATGCATAGGCTCTGATCTACACAATCGGCCTTTGTTCCTAAGTGGTTATGTTTGTGAACAAAAAGTGAATTGAATACTTGTGGATACGGGATCTGTAGTCAACATCTTGCCTTTACGAACCACTAAAGTTGAAGATAACCAAGAAAGTGTCGCATCATCAAGAAATCTAACTTTGAGCGATGAAAACATTTCTTCATATCACACCACCATCAATGAAAAAGGTGCAATTGAAGAAGATGTTAAAAGTGCTCCTCTATGGTGTGAAGGTCATGAGGGCACTGTTGGAATCAAGTTTTGAGTTTTTTATTTCTACCACAAAAGAAACATCCATGTAAATATGCCAAAAAAAAAAGAAGAAAATGAGAAAACCAAAAAAAAAAGGAGGAAGGAAAAAAGAAAAAGTGAGGAAATGGATCACTTCTGTTGGTCCTTAATCAAAGTGTCTATTTTGCAGTGGAATGTTAAAAGTCTTGCACTAACCTTGTTGAGGTCTCGACTCAACAAGTCTTTGTAAAACGGATGTTTAAGCTTGAATAATACTCCCTCCGTCCCGCTACAATTGTCGCGTTTCATTTTGACACATTAATTTTGGAGCTAATGTTTAGTAGTTAATTGTGTTTAATAAAAAAATTGGTAATCATAATTAACTTGCTTAAGACTTAAATAAGTTAATTATGATTGTCACTTCTATTATTAACCACAATTAGCTACTAAACACTAACTCCGAAATTAATGTACCAAAATGAAACGCGACAATTGTAGCGGGACGGAGGGAGTACTTAGATATACTGCAGGTTATACACCAACACTTGATGTGTTGTGTTTTAAATCGACAGATAATCAATAAGACAGTAAGCATTAAATAACAAAAAGGTTAAAGTGGTTCGAACAAATATTCTACGTCCACTCTTCAGTCTGTTGACTGGAAATTCATTAAGATTGATTAAAATAAGGCAACACTTGATCTCTAACTGTAAGCTGCTCATTTGTCTGGTTACAACGCACCTTCAAGACTTCTCGGCTATCAACCTTCACGACAAATGCTTAGAGTGAGGACACACCTCCCTTCTCCATGGTCGCTGGATTAGGAATTTTATAGTTCTTCCTGAACTTCACCCTCTGCGGCTAAATGCTCGTAATAATTAACCTTGCAGATCAAGGTGACTGTTAAGTTCTTTCTTAGACAGAAAGAACTCCAAGAATAACCTAAGAAGCGAAATTATTTAGTCTCATGATGAACACGAAAATTCGGTAGAGAATATGTGAGTGTTTGCGCGTAAACTGATGGATTTCTAAATTGGCCGAACTTTTTATCTCTCTGCGAATTCTTCTATTTATAGGCGAAGATTCAAACACCTTTGTTTAAATCTTTTTGTCCGTTAGACATTGTTTTCTCCGCCCGCCATTCTCATTCTTTCTTTTTCTGAAAGGTACAGAGACTTTTCGGATCTGTTCCTTATTTTATTGGCTCTTTCCTCATTTAGCCAATTTTGCCAGAACGGATCTTTGAGTATACTTCTGGAATTCCCCTTTTTGTCGCATGATAAATCAGCCTCTTGATTCTGGAGATTCCTTAATTTCTAAAATTGAAGGTCGTCTGTTTTTGCGGCATCAGACGATTGCTGATTGTTGTCGGACACATTGTTGAGTTCGTCATATGTCTGCTGAGGTCTCAGCAACCTTGCTGAGATCCAACAATCTGTTCGCTTCATTCCTTCATCAGTTTGGTTGTTTGCTAAGTACCTTCAGCAATCTTCGTAGGTTTGCTAGCCTTTCAATAGTTTGTTGTTTGCTAGCATCCTTAGCAATCTTTGTATTTGTTTAATCCTTTTGCAATCTCTTCGTATCTAGCTTGATTATTTTAGCAATCTTCTAAAGCTTTGCTGACTCCTTCAGCAAAGTTCAACGATAATTCCTAACTCGATTACAACTCGAATATAATCATCCTATACAGGACTTTTTACATATTTTGACACAATTCTAATTTACTGGAGACTAGACGTGCTAGCTTTGATGCACCAAAACCTATTACAAATATAGTAAGATCGAAAGGGGTATATTTCTAACAATTTCATCATTATTCCCAACAACTCCTTAACGCACGAGCCTAAATTGCTTGTTACTCCTGGCCTGCATGTAGGGGTGTTCATGGTTTGTCCGAAACCGGCCAAACCGGCCAAACCGTATTAATTTGGCCGGTTTGGCCGGTTTGAAATTTAATTTTCAAACTGGCGGTTTGAAAATTTTAAAACCGGATAAATTTGGTTTGGTTACGATTTGGAGACTCAAACCGGCCGTTTGGGCCGGACCGGCCGTATATATATATATACATATATATATAGTATAATTAATTAATATAATTTGTAGCTCATTTGTTAAGTTTCTACTTTTTCATACAATTAACCCATGTTCAAATTTATTGGCCAACATACTATAGTTTTAGTTTTATTTTTTTATTTATAAAAAATAAACTAATAAGTATTAACATTAAATAATATTATTTTATATAATTTCCTTAAGATAAATTAAGCATGAACTTTATAATAATAATTTTACACATCTCTTTCAATTTTACATTTGAATTTTAAGGTTATAATTATAATACATTTGACCCATGTGTTTCTTTTGATTTACATTAAATTATAAATATAAGATTTTTAGAATAAAATTATATTATTATAAGTAGTACCAAATAATATAAAATAATTAATTTGTATTTAGGCCCTAGTTTTCTACAAATTATAGTAGATTGTTGAAAGTTGTATTTCTTTTCAAACCGTCAAACCGGCCGGACCAAACCGTTTTTATATGGTTAGGCCGGTTTGGTTTCAAAAAATTATTTGGCCGGTTTGGTTTGAAAAATTTTCAAACCGTACCTATTGGTTTGGCCGAAATTTTCCTTCCAAACCGGCCGAACCGGACCGCGAACACCCCTACCTGCATGAGTATAAATTGTGCATGACACTCATCTCTAAAATCAATTTAGCTCTTTTGAACTACGTTTCGACTTCATCCCTTTCAAGGGTATGTAGACAGCTCAGACTTTCTAAGTTCAGTCATGATTTGTGTCTTGTCTTGGTACAATGCCAAAATATGCATGGAAAACGTAAAGCACAAGTTTGGAGAAGTCATAAAAACATGGTTTACAAATATTCATAAAAGTTCATTGGAGGAACATACTCAACTTGCTTGATGATTGAAACATCACTTTTATACAAGGTTTGGCTTCATGTTTAGATACAACTTTGACATGAGGTTGAGGTTAAATCTATCTTTTTTGTCAAGGTAAGTAGTGAAAAGAAAATATTCTCTCTCTCAAAAGTCCATTTGATGGTGTCTTGTGCAGTTGAAGTTGACATCTTTTGATTATGGATGAAAACTTTGAGTGATGAAACTAAAACTTTGTTTATGTAAATTGAATATATGTAGTTGTCATTTCATGTAATTAAAGTTATGTTTAGTCTTTTTCATTGAATTGAGCAAACATCCAATTCTTTTTCAAAAGGAAAAATATAAATTACATGTAAAAAATAGTAAAAAAATATTGTAGTCTTAGAAACTACAAAATAAAAAATTAAAAGAAAATAAAAAATAAAATAATCGTTACACTTTCAAGTGTTGTAGTCTTGAATTTCCAAATATAAGGAAGCCAATTTCCAAATACTATATCGTTTATTTTTTCAAAATATTTGGGAGAAATTTAACTTCGGTAATCGAAAATGTAAATTATAATTCATGTACTTGTAATTTAGATTATCATATGTTGTAATTATATTTTGTTATTTTATATTTAATTTTTTATTAATATCGTAATTTTTATTTGTCAAGTAAATTATGAATTATTAAGGCATAATATTTTATTTGTTAAATTACGAATTAAAATATTATTTTACTTTTTATATTATGTAGGAGGAGAGAAACAAATATTTTAATTCGAAAAGTTAGGTTGAATTGAATCACTGATGAGAGAAACAAATAATATTATGTTATAGGTTGTGTAGTGAATGAAGAAAGAGAACTAACGATTTTATTAAATAGTTATGTATGCGATAATCTCATAACATTAGAATGTATTTATGCTCCAGTTGACCAATTTAGCATCACTCTTTCATGGTCTTCAAGAGATGTCTTAGAAGGAGAAGGTCCCTTTGAGTACTGGCCTTTGAGGAATATTCAATATGATGCCCTTAAAATAATGGTCTTTGAATAAACTCCTAGAAATAGCCTTCGAGTAGTCCCTTTGAAGTCGTGACCTTTGAGCTTTAAGCAACCTAGTTACAAGATAAACTATTTCATTCCAACAGGTTCTTCATGAACAAATCCTTAAAGTCGTCCACCGAGGTAAGTGCCTGCATACCTTAAGCAAGACCTTTGAGGCAACTGCCTTCGTGAGGCACTTAGAAGGCACCTTCGTGGGGTTTTAGAAAGCATGTTTGAAAAGGCTCTCCTAAGAATCAAGCTCTCTCACATTTTATTTGAGCACTTTATTATTCATCTACCTAGTAATAATTTAAGCACATATTTGAAGATATTCCACACATCTCTCACTACATATAAATAAACCCTTCGTGCATCTATTTCTCACTCACACTAGAATTTGGATTTGAAAATTTCTATATAGTTCAATTTGTGCTTTGAACATCTTACTCAAAGAGTAGTTCGATCCTTACGCACAATTACAATACTTGGAAATTACTTGAATCAATCGTACTTCCAATAATCCCCCCCCAAAAAAAAAAAATTGTGAAAAGAGCCCATGAAAATGAAAAAGCAAACTATAACTTAGTCTTTCAGAAACATCACTGCACAAAGAAAAGTAGTTTTTGGCGAATACATTCCATATCCAATGTTATCGGATACACCAGTGGGTTAATGGATGTAATGCATTGAACTATTCCTCTTTAGTGTGTAACAAGGGGCATATTAGTGTTCACTCATCAAGGTTGGGTATCCACTCATATCCTATCTACCTTGAACTAAGTTTGTGTGATATCTATGTGGAACTGAGTGAAGGGGTTTCGTTGTTGTGAATTGAATCACTTAATCCATATAAGTCCGGATCGTTCATGGATGTTACAGAAAATTACCAATCAATAATAAATCATATCATGCTCCTATGAATTTAATGCTACAGTTTATAGGAATACCGTTTGTTGCAGATCTGAGTTTTCCTTCGTGTTGAATCCAAATCTGATTCCACCACACGTATCAATAAAATCCGCGGAATGAGAAATTAATATTTTGCAATATTAATTCAAGATTTAATTGAAGAATTGAAAATAAAAGAAGAATTTGATGTTCTCCAGCTTTAGGCCTTCAAATCTGTATCCCTTTGCATTCAATATTCATATTGGTGAGGATTCCACAAGATTGTGCTGCACGAGACGGAGTCGAATTTCTTCATCCCACTCCAGGTAGGCGTTGCCCTCTCTCTCTCTCTCCTCTCTAGGGTTTCAATTGTTGTGATTTATGAAATCTGAGGAGAGATTGGACTATTTATAGTGCTAGGGTTAAACCCTAATGGGCTCCTCTTCAGCTATTAAATTGAGTAAGACCTGTGACCTAATGCAAATAATAAAGTGGGCTTATGAATTAATTAATTTCCATGTCCACAACCTAGGACACAATTAATTAATTAATATTAATTCTTTTTCACCACAGAATTAATACTGACCTACCCCTATATTACTACGTTAAGGGAACATGCTACATTAACTTGATAAATCCCCATATTTCAGGTTATTGGATATTCATTAATTAATTGGAGCATCTAACATGCTTCACACAATTAATTAATCTCTTATTTTCCTGAGAAGTACCACTCAAACATTATCACCCATGCTTGAACATTATTAGCCTGCAGGACTTTAGCTTGATGAACCTTATTAAGCTCATCAAGGAATGTCAACTTCCTAGTACTCGGATATGGTAACCTAACTCCAGTTGCCAGGACATTTTACACAAACTGTTGTCACCCAAGATGCGGGCATATGAGCACGTTACTCAGGCTCACCCAAGATGCAGGCATACGAGCACGTTACTCAGGCTCTCCACCATGGCAAGTCAAAGCAACAGTCAACCCGTGCATAGGGTTTAGACTTAATCAAGATACGAGATCTTGTATTCTCAGAAGTCTGAAAGATGAATACATCTCACTGTGGTCCAATCAATACGTAACCGCACGTACTAGCATATCAAGTGATCAAGACAAATCACTTCTATCCAATTATGCTTCAGCCTACACCGACAGACTTATCCTCAATGTTGTCTTGGTTGTGATAATTGTATTTATATCTCGCTTGGTAAAATGATGCATACGGTATTCTGTGATCTACAACACATCGTATGATCTCCCTATTGGCAAGATTATAGGATACCATTGTTCTTATATGTATGTTTGTTGACAGATAGGTACTAAAGTTGAATGTATACACACTGTAATAAATTCTTTCAGTATACAAAACCCAACAATCTCCCACTTATACTCAAAGCATTACAATCGGCTATCTAGAATATATAATGTGTCTATATGGCCTAGCTGTTACATCAACCACTATCAGCGGTAGGAATCCTCCTCAGACCTAGCCTATGGAATATATCCTTTTTATGCCTTTTGTGGCAAGCATTTTGTGAATGGATCAGCTAGGTTGTCTCTTGTGTCAATCTTCTTGATCTGCACATGGCCTTTCGAAACGATCTCTCGTATGATGTGGTACTTCCTTTCTATGTGTTTGCTTACCTTGGGAGTTTGTGGTTCCTTTGAGTTTGCCACTGCACCAACATTATCACAATGAATTGTGATACTCTTTGGCAAACTCGGAATCACATCCAACTCTAAATGGTAATTCCGGAGTCATTCCACTTCTTTCGAAGCTTCGAAAGCAGCAACATATTTTGCCTCCATGGTGGAATCCGCAATGCATTAATTCTTTACGCTCCTCCAGGATTAGCTCCACCTCCCAAGGTAAACACATAGTCTGAGGTCGATTTCTTCTCATCCTGGTCTCATTGGAAATCCGAATCTGTGTAACCCAAAAGGTACAAATCCTAACTTTGATAAATCAGACAGTAATTTCAAGTCCTATTCAAATATTTGAGAATGTACTTTACCGCAGTCCAATGCGTCTGTCCTAGGTTAGATTGATATCTCGCTACCATGCCAACGGCATAGCCGATATCAGGCCTGGTACACAGCATGGCATACATTAGGCTACCCACCGCAGATGTGAATGGTATAAGACTCATCTCATCTTTCTCTTCTTGTGTCTTAGGGTACTGATTTTTAGAAAGATGAATGCCAGGAAGAAACGGTAGTGAACCTTTATGGGCGAGTTACATGTTGAACCAGACTATCACATAGTCCATGCTTGGGATAAGCTTATCATCATTCTCTGACGATCTCGTAAGATTTTAATCCCAAGGAACACCACACTCCCACTTACAAAAAGTTGGTACATAAAACTTTTGTTTTAAAACTGTGAAAACCCATAAGACTTAATCACATCGTTGAAACTTAAGTTCCATGATCGGGAAGCTTGCTTAAGTCCATATAGGGACTTTTTTAGCTTTCAGATAAGATGCTTTTCGCCTTTGCGCACATAACCCTCGGGTTGCTGCATATAGATGTCACGACCTTCTTCAAGGTAACCGTTTAGGAAAGTGGTTTTGACCTACATCTGTCATATCTTGAGGTTCATGTGCGTCGCTATGGCAAGAAGGATTCATGCGGATTTGAGCATGGCTACCGGTGAAAATGTTTCATCATTGTTAATGCCCTCTTTCTGATAATCCTTTGCGACCAGCCTGTCTTAGAAAGCCGTAACTTCTACATTAACTCCCTTCTTCCTCTTGGACACCCACTTGCACCCTATGGCCCTAAAGACATCAGGTAACTCAAATTTCTGGTATACGTCCATAACAGTTATGTCAACATCTTTGTCGTTCACTGCCTCAGTGTAGGTCAGTGGGTCAGAGTCATCATGTTTGTCTTCTAGGTTTAAGTCTGAAGACTAACCCACAAAAATATACCTATCAGGTTGGAAAATGACTCTCCCACTACGATGAGGCATAGGCACCGTGTCAGCATTTGTTGCAGTGACTTGTGGTTCTGCACCTTGCACTGATGAAAGAACAGGCGGTACCGTACCCTTCAAGGGTACAACCACGCTTGCACAATCTCTGTTGGGAATCATTTTGAGATTCTCCCCTTAGGATCAAATTTGTAATAGGTTTTATTGAATCAAAGCCTTAGCATTTGGTCGATCACTGCTGAACTCTAGCATAGTCTAGCAACTCGTGTAATGTCCTGTATAGGGTGAATATTGAGTTGTAATAGAATAGGTTGCTAGAAGCACTTCAAGCAGATATCAAAGAATGCTAAAGAGAATGTTAGCTAAGGCGTTAGAAAACATATGATAAAGGAAGAGACTGCTAAGAAGGATTCTCTTAGCAGACGGAAGAAGATTAGCAGAATGCTGAGGAAGTCAGCATCTGCTAGAACATTTCAGAGGAATCGAGTGCTAAACCTTGCTGAAGCGTCAGCAGTCAGACTCTAGCAAAAGCAGACTGCTAGAAGAGAGTTAGCAATCAAAGGCCTAGCAGATGGTTCTGAGATTACTTAGCAAGACGAAGTAGTCATCAACGAATGCTACACTCCCGTTCTGACATAAGTACACACAAAGGACAAAGCTTTCCCAGAGTGGTTCGGAAAGTACTGTACGACGCAGAAAGCGACCGGAAAAGTCAATCCACTCTTGGACGAAGGAACCGTTGTGTCTAACGGATATGGAGATCCAAAAGTTGAATCTCCAAGTATAAAAGGCAAGTCCAAAAGTGAGAGTCGACTACTGCTTTATTCACACTTTACTCACGAACTCATACTCAAGAGATTCCTCAGACAAACAAAGTGAAAAGTAGTCACGAGAGAATTAACAAGATAAGAAGAATCTTTAAAGCTCTCAACTACCAAGTGTCCCCTACATTCAAGATCTGACACTCAAGTGTTTCATTGAATTCCTTTTAAGGATTCAATCATTGGGATACCTTCCGATCTTGAAAGCATCCAACAGTCATTTCTAACTAGATCTGACTCCGACGGGCATCTTGCCAAAAATAGATAAGTTCAGGAGAGAACTATAAAAACTCCCATCACTGTCGGCAAAAGTCATGTTTTACGAAGGTCCCGCCCTTGACTTGACTGTAGCTGAATCAGACTAAAGACTGCGAAGTAACGGAGGATAGTTGTGGAGTAGCCAGGTCGAAAGTTAACGGAGGATAGTTGTGGAGTGGACGTAGATCTGTTTGGATCGAACCACTATAAATATAGTGTTCATTTACTGTTTTATTACGCACGAGATTTTAAACCTAGCAATCATATTGCTAGTGTATAACTGTGAAGAAACCTTAATCATACCTGAGCTTAAATAATCTTTAAAGGAAAACCTAAGTGTAAGTGACGTTAACTTATTCCACTGCATTTCGTGTTCTTATTTAAACACGACGACTCTGGTAAATCAGGACCAACACTCCCCTGCCTTAGGATTCGCATCATCTCGTTCTATTTGTGGTTTGTTACATACTCGTCCTCCAAGATTCTAGCATTAGTGCTAACAACGATTCTTTGACTCTCAAGACCGTAAAAGTAACCACAACTCTAAAAGAGTTCTATTCCTTTTTTCAGCTACACCATTTTGCTAGGGGGTACCCGGTGCAGCCCATTGGGATGTAATCCCATTATCTGCCAAGTACTGCGGGAACTCGTTCCTGAGGTATTTGCCACCATTGTCAGATCATAGTGACTCGATAGTTTTCCCGAACTTTTTTCTACCTCAACCTTGAACTCTTTGAATTTCTCAAAATATTCAAACTTGTAGCAAAGCATGTAAACATATTCGTACCTTGAGTAGTCATTGATGAATGTGACGAAGTACTCATAAGCTCTACGAGCCTGCATGGACATAGGTCCACACAAGTCAGAATGGATCAACTTCAACACATCTTGTGCTCAAACTTGACTAGCCTAAAAAGGTTTAGAAAACATCTTTCCCAGGATATAGGATTCACAAACTTGATAAGATACAAGCCAGACTATGTCCAATGTATCATCATCTGCAAGTCGTTGAATATGCTTCAATTTGATGTGAAGTCTCATGTGCCAGAGATATGTAAGATCTGTTGGAATTGTATACTAAAAGCATTTAATATTAAGTGTGTTCGTTTGATACACTGGTCATCATAAATGTGTTACATCAACATAGCCATTATCTGATATAAAAAACATATGATACGAACTATAATATCCTATTATCTCGCCTATATGGATGATCATATGGTGTGTAGGAGATCACAGAGGTTCATATGAATAGTTTGACCTAGCGAGATATAAACAATATCACGACTGAGACAGTCCCTAGATAGGCTGTCGGTTTAAGCTGCGACACATCAGTTCATAAGTGAGCTTATCCTAACTACTCGATGTGTCGATACATATTTATGTATTGATGGGATCAACAGTGAGATGTGCCATTGTAATTTACATATGAATGAGCCAGATCTCTAGATACTTGTAATGATTTTAAACCTAATGGAAGGCTAAGGGGCATACATAAGTTGACCACACTTTGACTTGCTATGGTGGCGAGTCTTTCATGTACTCTAATACCTGCATCTTGGGTGTGGCGGTTTGTGTGTGGCCGGCTTAGGCTAGACATGTAGGTAATCATATCCGCTTTAGGACGGGGACATTCCCTGAGGAGCTCAGAAGGTTCATTATGATAAACCCTGCAGGTTAAATTATTTAATTCAGACATAAGTGAAAAGGAGTGAATGGTACTACTCAGCAAATAATAGATTAATCAATTTTGGATGATTTTCATAAGTTAAACTAATTAATGAATGTCCGGAATATTAAATATGTTGATCATTCAAGTTTAATGCTACCCGTTCCAAATTACATGGTAATAAAGGGGTGAGTCAACATTGTTAATGTGGTGAAGGTTAAAAAAATATTTTATTAATTATTAATGTTCTGGGTTGTACATTAAATTAATTAATAAAGATGGTCCACTTTATTATTTGCAATTGGTCCCTGGTCTGACCCACAAATTGTTTGAGCCCATTAAGGTTAGGGTTTTGCAAACCCTAGCGCTATATAAGTCTTTCTCTCTTCAGAAACAATACATTATTACACAACACAAGAGTGAGTGAGAGATTAGAGGCTACACCAATTCAAGGAAGAGTGATCGACTTCTTTGAAGATTGGTGGAACTCGGTAGCGTATCCTCACCAGATTTCCGAGGAGCAAGGGAACATATCAAAACATCAGATCTATTAGAACACAATAGCTTTGATTGATCCCAAATCCAGATCTACTCCATTGTCACTATCTCTGATCTAGATCTGTAGATTAGTCGCTGGAATTCATGTATTCTGTAGATCCATCCTTTGTAATTAAATATAAGGAGCATGCATAGTGTTAGCCTGATTTATTCAATCTGATTTGTTTTTTGATACCTTAAGAACGATACAAACAGCTAAAGAAATAAATGACAACTCACGTTGTCTATTGTAGACTCAAATCCTACAATTGGTATCAGTGCGAGGTTTGGATTTTTAGGCTCTGTCTTTAATAAATCGAGATTGAATAAATATGTATGTTTATATTTATTGTGGATGGATTTAAATTGTCGTGGATGGCCTTGTTCTCGTAGTCTTCTCGTTTTTTGGATTTGTTTTTACCACAAGAAAATTTGTGGTTAGATTTGATAGGAAAATCATGTAATAGATTTAGATCTATTTTTTTGTATTTTCTTTATTTTTCAAATTTGTAAAAATCTGAGATTTGGAAGAACGATGAACGAGAACAAAGAACACGACAACATTTCATCACCGACTCAATTTAGTCCAAGCATAGGCAGCACCGGCGGCAGAAACCCTAGGGTTTCTACCGTGATTGGGTCGTGCCCAGTTTCTGTGTCACTATACTCATTTTCCGGCGAGCAGGTGGTTGCGCACTATGTACGGTAGTTCTCCTGCAAATGGCAGCGGTGGTCGCGCGCGAGAGTAGGTAGGTCGTGCACCTCCCACGCGCGGTGGTGGTTTCTGCTGCAACCTCTACGCGCGACGGCGGTTGTCCTGTGGGTCTGGTGCATAGCGTGGGGTGCTGTGAATGGTGGTGGTTGGCGGAGCTTGCAGTCGTGGGCAGCGAACAGAGATCGCGCGTGAGACCTCTGTGCACAGCGGTGGTGGCAACAGGCGGCGTAGGCATGTGCCGATCAACGTGGCCGTCGAGTTTGCAGCGCAGCTAGGCGGCAGGTGTTACTGGTTCGCGTGCATCCAGTGTTGTACAACCTCTCCAACAATGGTTGTTGTCAGACATGGCGATGTGTGGCGCGACCGGCGATAGGCGCAGGTTGGATGCAAGTCTCTGATGGTGGCGCGACTGTGGCAGAGAGGGTTGCTGCTGGTGGCTGCTGCTGTTGCAAAACTAGGGTTTCAAACCCTAGGGTTTACAGCTCGGGCCTGATAGCCCGGAGGCAGCCTGCAGTCTGAAAATTAGGGTTTGGTTTGTTGTTTGGGCCAGAAACCTTAATTTGAAGCCCAAATGCTGATTTCCCAGCCCGATTCAGTTTTCAAGTCCTACGGAGGCCCAAATTGAAGATTTGTATTAGAAATTTAATCTTGTAATAGTTAGATTTTATTTATTTCCATGTAATCGCATCTGAGGGGCCACAAGAATTTTATTTGTTTATTTATTTTATTCTCGTACTGATGTAATTTATTATGTGCGCACTAGTAAATAATAGGAAAGCATGCTTAATTGCTTTATTTATTTATTGTTTAAGCATGTTGTAATTTTAAATTATCAAGCATGCTTTATGTGATTTATTTTATGTTTAAATTGAGTCTATAAATTCACGGATCATATTAATTTATGATGGAATTTTTTATGTGACATAATTTATGAGACATAAAATAATGTGTGCACATGAAACCTTTAGAAATTAAAATACTAAGTTGGATTTTAGTTATTTCCAAACTAAAATCATTAGACCTCCACAAATACGGCCTCTCATTAGAAGTAATGCAGTTCGAAGCGTAAACGTATACTTCAGTAGCTTGCGTTAGAAATAACTTACCAGTTCTAATGCGATGAGGTTTCTAAATAAAATATTTAGTTTAAGATGAGAAGTGGGAGCCTCTGAGCAAACATCCACTTCAGTAGCTTCCATTGAGACAACTTTCACTGGTCTCTAAGATTAATCTAAGTGAGATAACGAAGGATGTAAAGGGCATGCTGTATGGGTCGAGTATGTATGCTAAATCGCCTTTTAACATCCGGAGTTAGGACTGTGGTTATTTTGGCTCAGATGTTGCCTGAGCACAACTCATGCATGAGATCCCTGCTCAAGATAGGTGAACATGGTCTTAGTATCTCCAATATTAATTTCTTTTGCCGGCGGATACCTGGCATGGAGAGAAATTAAAGGACCTATTTGGTCTGGTCTAGCATTTGCCGTAAACGATTACCTTAGTAGCTTGCGGTAAATTAGCTTGGGCAATTGGAGGAAGAAAATTGCATCGTTTTATCTAAAGGTTCTATGCATATTTGTTTCAATTGTTCGTAGTATGTGCTTACTTTAATCCGCTTATTTGTTTTTCAAATATGTCTATTAATGCATCGCTTGTTAGTTTATTTGTACACAATTCCTTGTCTGGTCCGAATTTTCCGGGATGGAAAAGTGACATTGTCAAACTTTTAGATTCATTTGGACATTTGTTTGTTCTGCAAACTCCCTGTCCGAATCTGCCAACCGATACATCTTCCGGCGAGGAGCGTGCACAACATCACATGTTGATGTGGTCAAATGGCATGGCCAGACAATACATCTTGGGAGCTATGTCAGATGCACTGTGTCATCGTCATAGTGATGTATGGTATGTTCGTGATATTTTGCGACGTCTTGATGTAGCATATGACAGACTCAATGGACACGTTAGATCCAGTCTTATCAAGAGCATTATAAGACATAAAATGGGTCATGGTTGTTCAGTGCGTGAACATGTGGAATTACTCATTCAGCTCATCGATGAGTACACATTAATGGGTGGTCAAATTGACAATGATGTCAAAATTGACTTGATACTCAACACACTACCAAATTCATTTGATGACTACATAATTTCTGTTGAGAAAAACAAGAATGAGTATACTGTTCACAATTTGCTCAAGGATCTTATGTCAGCAGAAGCTTCTTCAGTCTTTTCTTTGAGTTGCTCTGATTTGCTTCCGAGTCAGAAGAGCGATGTCAAAGAAAAGAGTTATGAAAGAAGCAGTGGGAGCAGTCTTGCATTATCAATTATTTCCAGATCTCTTGCTAAAAGTTCTTTTAAATTGCGTCGAAATGATATGAAGAAGAATAATGGTAAAGGAGAGAGGAACAAAGGAAAGAAAGATAGCAAGAAAGATAAATGTTTCAGGTGTGACAAGAAGGATCATTGGAAAGTAAATTGTCCAATTTTGGTAACTAAGGGACAAGGTACGTCATCTTTTGCATTGGTTGTTAAAACATGTTTGGTTTCAATTTTCTGCTCCTTAGTGGGTAGTGGTTACTGTGGTTACTAATCATGTTTACTACACTTTGCAGGGATTCAAGCAGATGATAAAGCTTGAAGATGACGGGATTACCATCTCCAAGATTGATGCTAGAAGTTGCTACTTCAGATGATGGAGATTTTACTTTATGTTTATGATAAACAATGTTTGAGTTTTGAAGAGATGTTTTGTTTTAAAAACTCATTTCCATTTATGTAACTATGGATTATCTGTTATTTCTCTTCAGTACTTGTTTACATAAACCGATAGTGATCTTTGGTATATTAAAGAATCTTTCTAGAGATGAGGTGACATCGGTCTTAGTAGTTTTAAGTAATTTATGGAATTATGGATTTAATCCAGGTATTCCTAAGAATGGTACTTATAAATATTACTTAGTGGTAAAAGATGATAACCAAGCCTTTTAATTAGGCGAGCAAATCTCTATACGTTATTTCGTGTTTGCTCTGTGTTGAGTCTACTTCCGCAGTTGCCTTAAATGGGCTTTAATACTATAGTCAATTAAGATATGGATATGTTTATCTAATTCACTACAAGTCTTAGTCTCTTGTTTTAATCAAGAGCGTTTAAGACTAAGGTAGAGAAGAAGCTAGACATGACCGTAAAGATATTATGATTCTTTCATAATGGTGTGTATCTCAAGTGATGTATTTTACAGTATCTGGCAGAGCAAGGGATTGTATCCCAGTTGACTACATCTGTTATCCCTCGAAAAGGGATGGTGTAGGAAGAACGAAAGAAATAAGATTCTTTAAGGTTGATTTGCTATGCCAGTTTTTGCCATTTTTTGTTTTGCGGAAGTGCGCCAAAAGGCAGTAGTGTATTTGTTTAATCTAATGTCTTCTAAATATGTTCCAAACACGCTACTGGATCTTGACTTTATCATAAGGCAATGATGGGTAGTTCATCTTTTAAGTTGATAAAGGAAATTGATTGGTTGGAAGAAAGGTTTTAAGCTAATACTGCTTTGTGGGCTATCCCAAGTAAACAAAAACGGTGGTTTCTTTATGTATCCTAAATACAAGCAAGTTGTATAGGATGAAACCACAAACCTAAATATATGATTGTTCTCCAATGATTTGGATAAAACATTTCAAATCCATCAGGTTATACCCCGTGGCATATTGAGCATACCTTGGAAGGTATGACACCAATTGCACGGTCGCCCGTGCAAGGCGGTAAACCACAAAATAATGCACCTATAACTGACATAATAAAAAGAGCATCGTTGCAGTGGGAGGTTGCCTTATTAGGTTTAATAGTACTGGTTCATGGGAAATAGTCATCGGACTTATTCTCAGTTGACGAAAAATATTGTATTGTTCCCTTAATGCACAACGAAGCTATTAAGACAAATGATGCATTTTAATGACGTCAAGTCATGGATTCAGAAATGAATTGGTAACAGTTATTGTTGTATATTGAGATCAGTGTTACCAAATAGCTTTCCAGCTATAGGCATCTGATTGATATACAAGTAAAGAAATGCTCGAATGGTAACCTAGCATATTTTAAAGGTCTAGGTTTGTGAGCAAGGTTGTAACTATTAAACCCATTCGAATTCTTTTGTCCATAATAGCAAATATGAACCTAAGCATCTAGAATATAGATGTCAGCGTCCATGGTTTTCATAAATGGGTACCTTGATAAAAGGTGATGACATCTATATGCAACAACCAGATAAGTTATGTGCAGTAAAGGTGAGCAGCATCTTGTCTAAAAGCCAATGAAGTTCAAGTATGAACTTAAGGGAGCTTCAAGGTCATGAAACATACATTTCGATATTGTATAATGAGAACGAGAGTTTCATGTACCAGTTATGTGTCAGCGGAAGCATGGTTTTCCTTGCACTTTATGTAGATTGTATTTTCAAAACGATGTGGAGATATTGTCAAGCATAAAGAGATGGTTATCCGAACAGTTTCAGAAGTAGGATTAAAGTCTTGTGCTACCACAAGAAAAGGATGTTCAGGTATCTCAAGTCGCTCAAATTGATTCTGTGGTGACTCGTTTCATGGCAAGAAAGGATTTCTATATGGCGGTGAACGAAGTCAGATATCTGTAATGCTATAGGCATGGTAAATAGATATCAATTCATCTTTGGACAGGCTCATTGGTTTACAAATGTGCCCTGTGGGTTGTGGCATCGAATATCCAGGAGGATCATAAGGAAGGATATCGACCTCTAACTATGTGTTGGCCTTGGAGGAGGAGTTATGGGAATTTAACACAGAAGTGTGTTGCAAATTTTGGTAAGAAGGCTGAGTGTGTAACAGCTTCATTAGCTTTGTAAGAAGTAGTATAGCTCCGGTAAGAAGTAGTATAGCTCCGGTGTTTTCCTCTAGAGGTGTGTGTTCCGAGTTTGGCTAATAGAATCACAAGGTACTGTGATCATGCTGGTGCAATGACAAACTCAAGGGAACCCAAGACTCACAAGATGGTGAAACACATAGAATATGTAGCACCACATCATACGAGAAATCGTGATAAGAGGCAATGTGTGTGAATAAGAAGTGATTGACATGAAGGTCTAGCAGATTTATTTATAGGTGTTTACCTCAAAAGACTTATGAGGGTCACACTCATAATCTGTATCTGAAGGTTGAATCGGTTACAAGATGATAAACGTGTAAATAAGCCAGGTCTGGTATAGACACACTTAATACTCTGATAAAGCAATGGTATTATGCTTTGAGTATAAGTTGGAAATTGTTGGGATTGTATACTAAAAGCATTTATGATTAAGTGTGTTCGTTTGATACACTGGTCTTTATAAATGTGTTACATCAACATAGTCACTATCTGATATAACAAGCATATGATACGAACTATAATATCCTATTATCTCACCTATAGGGATGATCATATGGTGTGTAGGAGATCACAGAGGATCATATGAATTGCTTGACCTAGCGAGATATAAATAGTATCACGGCTGAGACAGTCCCTGGATAGGCTGTCGGTTTAAGCTACAGCACATCAGTTCATAAGTGAGCTTATCCTAGCTACTTGATGTGTCAATACACCTTTATGTATTGATGGGATCAACAGTGAGATGTGTCATTCTAATTGACATATGAATGAGCCAGATCTCTAGATACTTGTAATGATCTTAAACGTAATGAAAGGCTAAGGGGCATACATAAGTTGACCACACATTGACTTGCTATGGTGGTGAGTCTTTCATGTACTCTTATACCTGCATCTTGGGTGTGGCGGTTTGTGTGTGGCCTGCTTAGGCTGGACATGTTGGTAATCATATCCGCTTTAAGACGGGGACATTCCCTGATGAGCTCACAAGGTTCATTATGCTAAACCCTGCAGGTTGAATTATTTAATTCAGGCATATGTGAAAAGAAGTGAGTGGTACTACTCAGGAAATAAGAGATTAATTAATTATGGTTGATTGTCATAAGCTAAATTAATTAATGAATGTCCGGAACCTTAAGTATGTGGGTCATTCAAGTTTAATGCAACCCATTCCAAATTTTGTGGTAATAAAAGGGTGAGTTTATTATTTGCATTTGGTCCCTGGTCTGGCCCACAAACTGCTTGAGCCAATTAGGGTTAGGGTTTTGCAAACCTTAGCACTATATAAGCCTTTCTCTCTTATGATCCAATACATTATTAGACAACACAAGAGTGAGTGCGAGATTGGCGGCTACACTAATTCAAGGAAGAGTGATCGACTTCTTTGATGATTGATGGAACTCGGTAGTGTATCCTGACCAGATTTCCAAGGCCCAAGAGAACAGATCAGAAGATCAGATATGTTGGAACACGATAGCTTTGATCTATCCCACATCCAAAATACTCCATTGTCGCCATCTTCGATCTAGATCTGTAGATCAATCGCTGGAATTCAGGTATTTCGTAGATCTATCATTTGCATTAAATATTAGGAGCATGCATAGGGTTCGCCTGATTTATTTTTTGCTACCCTAAGAACGATCCAGTAATAATCCTTACAAATTAAATATTACAATCTTATACTAACATGAAAATCTTATTACTTTGTAATAAATAAAATATTATGAACTAAAAAAAAGTTCTTAATGTTTGAGAATTTTATATAGAAGATTTTTTTACATACACGAATATATATATGTATATAAGAATACAATCTAAACATTTGACTATCTTGCTAATGATAGTTACTTTAATAAATATATATAAATACCTATATACAAATATTTCCGTATATATATTAAGAAAAAAAAATTACAAACAACAAAATGGTGAGAAGTCTTAAAGCTAGGACATGTGGCAGGCATGCCTCTAATTGATGCATTATCATCTTTAAAAAAATAAAAAAAAGAATAATGGAAAGTAAATCAACTCATCCTTCATCTAAACATACCCCAATTCTATCTCAATTGCACGTACAAGTACAAATCGGTGGAGAGAAACAATTCAGCTCAAACAAAAATTAATAACGCAGAGAAATTTGTGAAAGACGAAAGAAGAGGAGGAGATACAAAAGGAATCTTGTATCCATTCATAAGTAAAAAGGTTAATTTCTTATTTTTAATTCTATTATTTAAGTTTTGTTTTATATATATATATATATATATATATATATATATATATATATATATAATTGTTTCTGATTGAAATCGCACAAAAATGAGAAATACTAAGGCCGAGAAATTTAGATTTTGCAGGAAGATTGACATTCATCCTGGCCACATTTTTAAAAAAAATTGAGTAATGACTTGCGGTAAAATTAATATTTATCTGAAATAAAATTGAATAGTCTTGAATAGTTTAATGGTTATGGAAATATATTGGTTTGCAGGGTTACAATGTTTATTTTGATTGAATTCTGTTTATGGGTAACAACATAAAAAAATAGCAAATGTATACAATAAATTATAATACTTCGTTAAAGAATAAAGACCCAATTAGTTTAGTTGTATATTAATGTTTGGATTTTGCAATGTTGGAAGTTAGAACATGCATGCTTTAATTTTGTTTAGGTTATAATCTTTTATATCCGCTGCACTTAGTTAAAATCAATAAATATGTTTCACAATTTGACGTAATTGAGTTGATTGCAAATCCGCTTAATTAATTCTAATTTCATGTTTTAATTTTGACTTGGGATAAGCTTAATAGTTAAATAATATTAACTTTCATTAAATTACTTATTAATTATTATTCTTTAAATCATTAACTAACCATGGTTCATAAATTTAACAATATAAATTTTACATCAATTATAATTATTGTTGATATGATGAGATTTCAATACTATAATAATAATAACCACATCTCTAACTTTTGAGATAAAAGAATGAATAAAAAGATTTTGAAGTTAGATTTAATTAGAATAGTCCTATTAATAAATTTGTAATTACTGAAGGTGACAAGGATCAAGAGTGATACACAAGTCGTAGTTATCACCTAGCCAAAC
>JAPKLW010000016.1:302728-322862 GCA_026898455.1 Plectranthus barbatus
TGTACTCAGCCCTGCATGTATTTCTAAATGTGCAGGTTGAGCAGTGAAAGAGAATGGTGGTGTATTGAGCAATCTTTTGCACTCGAGTCGTAAGGGTATACCCAGGAGTACACATCATCATATAGGTATCCAACTACGCTACATCTGCTGCACTACTTTGAGCCCCATTCCCGATTTTAATTGTTCGTTCCAAATTGCCACACTCTAGTTAATCGGGAAACTAGGGCGTGAAAAAGTGGTGTCATAGTAGTTCGTTTGTTCTGGGAAGCGGACCTTTATTGTTTCAAAGGTCTAATATCCTTTTGTCTTTAAAACTTTTGAAGATTGCGCTCCACACCTCATTCTATCACGCTCAACCAGGTAAAGTGATTTGCTTTGATGATTGAGAATACATGAATGAGTCGTTACATATCAAGTGTGATATGCATTGATTAAAAGTAAATGAGTGCTCATAGTCAGATGATATTTTCTGCTGAACGTAGAAATACTATATGGAAGCATGCCAACTTTTATGTGAAAGTATATGAATAATGAAATTAGACCTTGCTAGTATCCTGGTAGGAATTCGTACTAGAAGAACGTTGTACATATTATGCTTAAATACATGAGATTGCTTTATCACACCTTGTTAGGACGAATATAAGGACTTGATTGCGATAGTCGCGACAATGAAAATGTGATACTAGAAACCATTTTTTTTATATGCCCAAGGAGATTAATATATTAAAATTGTCATGCAAGATATTTATAATGAGTAAATACAAAAACAAAATAAGTGATTAGGGATTGATGATTGATCATAATTATGAGCATTGTGTACATCCTGCGAAGATCATGCTTATGCATGTAATGTTATAAATGTTTAGAAAGAAAATAGTGAATGCCTCAGGAATTCCATTATCATTAAATGTGGCAATGTGAAGGAAAGACTAAAAGTATCATTGAAAGATAGAGTTCGACATTTTACCTTGCTAGATGAACTTTGTAAGAGAAATAAGATTACAGACTTTAGGTAAATTCTGACTAATAAGTCTTGAGAAAAGACAGGATATATAAATACGTATTGATGGGATGAATAACCCATATGGGGTATTAACATTATATAACAATGACGATCACAATAATGTTTGCGGAATAATGACATGAATGTTTGGTTTCTAATGTAATTATATAGCACATAAATAGTTAAATGAGGATCTGTTACAATTGTTTGTAGTAGCTGCAGAAAGGCTAATTGATGAAGAAGATGATTTCCGTACGTCCATGTATAAAACATATCTACTATTTGTATATAAGATCTTACTAAGTAAATGATGGATTTAGTGGATGAAATCTAGAATGGTTAACTAGCCAAAAGCCTATGATTATACCTTGTCATGAAAGATGTAAAAATTCTTATGAAAAATGGAATAAAGTTAAGAATCGATTATTCAAAGAAAACAATGATAATGACATCAATTCTTAAGGGGTGATGTAGTGAGTGCGTGATTCCTCGTGTATCTATGAATCAATTTAACAATCAATTTGTATAACCATTAATAGGAGCTAATGTAAATACTTCGATAATGGAGGATGTCTATTGTAATCGATCTTGCGAACTTGACCTATTATTAGTTGTCCCATATTCTAAATAAGATTCAAACCTTGACGTAGATTCAATGAAGTCAAAAGAAGACTCCAGATGGCTGCATTTGTTGAGCAAGCTTTAATAAACCATTGATAATTATCGGGATCTTTATAAATCATTTAAATATACCTAAATCCTTGTAGATAATATATTCTCACTTTATTTTGAATGTGTTTAAGAAATACTATTTTTATAAAAGAATGTCACATGGAATGTACTTGGATTGAGTCGTTAACGCATAGCTAAGATGAACTTAGTTAAAAAGTTTTCACACGTTAAACTGTGATCGAAAATTATAATCTTTTAATTTGTCACAATATTGGAAGTTATCTAAAAAAATATTGTGTAAAAATTTGACAACTAATTTATGGTGGCTATTCTTAGTCAAGTATACTGCAAGCAATAACCTATAAATAAATCAGATTCATTGGAATTTTTTTTACTTTGGTTGTTTATGTCTTTAAATGATTTTATAACTAATGTATTAATTCTAGATGTGAGTGATGATTCAAAGAGGAATCCAAATAGGTGTAGTGACATTAAAAGTGATCGTAACAGAGTTACGACCTTAACAGTAACACTAATGGTAGTAAGTCGATTTAAATTACCCAATAATCGTTGCTTAGAATTAGTATAATGTTATGATTGTCACAATGTCATTGACCTCAATACAATATTTATTTTATTATGAAATTCCATTAGTAAGTTTGAGAACAACCATCATTCTGAAATATCTTACCATGACGTATTATGTATTGGGACTCTCAATGATTAATTGAGAAAGCCAATTGAGAAGTCTGATATTAGGAACTACTGGATCTTAATGTTTATGCCACAGGTAAATTGAATTAATTTCTTATGATATTTACTAAGGAAAAGAACATGGCAAAGACAGAAGATAAGATAAAAGGGAAAGTTTGTTGATAAGACGAGAGACTTCTTTCATTAATGAAACCACCTTAGTAAATGAATTGGATAAATTGAAAAGCTAAGATCAAAAGTCATAGACATCTTACACTATGACTACATCGCTATCATGTGATAGAGCTAATTATCAATAAATCTACTAATATTCAACGACGATAGAGATCCAACTTAAATAGGAGTCTAGGGATGTATCTTCAGTTTGAAAAAAAAAAATAAAAGAAAATAATAAATTTGAGTGAGAAAGCTCAACGGAACTCAAAAATTGTTACACCCTTTGGTAAAGTGACAATAATATCCTACATATTCTTAAACCTAGAAGTTTATCAAGAATCACTTAAATTTTGGTGACTAATACAAACATAATAGAAATATGAGATATTGACTTAATATTTGGAATGGACTCGTTAGTAAAAAAATGTGCTACAATTCATTGTAATGAAAGAAAAACTCATTCCCTTATTACTAGAATTTCCTAAAAAGATGTTTATGAGAGTACTAAAGGCAAAATAATTCTAATTATTATCAACCTTCCAAGTGAAAATAATGTTGAAGAGTGAAGGAAATCAAACATTTTGGATATATTTCAAAAAAAAAAAAAAAAAAAAACAATCAAAGAAGTGTCCAACAATGAAGTACTGATAATAAAATACAAATAAATTTTCAAAAGAATTACCAGGATTTTCACATGATTAATAAGTCAAATTTACTATTGACTTAGAACCGCGAGTTGCTCCGATTTCATTGGTATCTTATTGCATGACTCTTAAAGAGTTACAATAATTAAAGATATATTTACAAGAGATGTTGGATTCAGATTTATAAGACCTAGTATCTCTATTAGGAGCTCCAATTCTCTTTGTCAAACAGAAAGATGGATTGATATGTACATACATAGACTATCATGAGTTGAATAAATTTATACTAAAGTATAAATATATTTTACCAATAATCAATGATTTGTTTGATTAGCTTAAAGGAGCAAGTATTTTCTCAAAAATAGACTTGAAAACAAGATATCATCTGTTAAAATTTATAATATAAGAAAAAAAATAACACTACTTTCTAAGCACGATATGGACATTACGAGTTTACTGTGATATCATTTGGATTGTCTAATGTGCCTGTAGTATACATGGATCTGATGAATAGAGTATTTCATCCTCGTCTCGATAGATTGTGATGATATTTATCTATGATATCCTTATATATTCGAAGAATAATCAAGAATTTGAAGAATATTTAAGGATTGCCTTAGACACTTTTAGAACTGAATGGTTATTTGTTAAATTTCTTAAATGGGAGTTCTGGGTATAAAAATAAATGGTGTTTCTAGGACACATTATATCATCAAAAGAAATATAGATAGATCCTGCAAAAGTACAAAGGACAAAAGAATGAAAATCATCCTAGACGCCTCATGAAATTAGAAGTTTTAGGATTAGTAATTTAGCAAATATTCTCAAATATTGCAAAGTCAATGGTGCGACTTTTGCAGGAAAGCATCAAGTATGAATGAACATAGTGCAATAAGTTTTCAAGAACTCAAGAAAAGACTAATTCGTTGCTCTTATTTTAGTTGCCAGACTTTGAAGAGGATTATGAGTTATATACCGATGCATCTGAAAATGAATTAGGATGCGTTTTGATGCAGGATACTAAGGTGATTGCATATGCATCTAGACAATTAACCTCCTGAGTTACTCATAAAAAGATTTGGAATTAATTGTGATAATTCTTGTCTGAGAAATATTGAAACATCACTTTTATGGAGTAAGGTGTGCGATCTTTACATATCATAAAAGTTTAAAATAGTATTTATTCTTCAAGTAGAGGAGATTTATTTTATAAAAAGGGCTTGAATAAATCAAAAATTGGATCTTACTATTAATTACCATCCTGGATAGTCAACTTCGTACCAGGTGCGCTTAGACAAAGAGTTCAACCTAATTAAAAAGAAGAACTAATTAAGGATTTAGAGAATTTGGATTTGAAAATAGTTTTACTTTCCAACACTATTGATGTTGTTGTGGTTGCTCGGACATTTCAACTTGATTGGAGGAAAAGAGTAGTTCATGCTCAAAATAGTGGCATGATATTATAAAAAGATAAGTTTAAAAGTTTACGAAGCTAGAGATAATGTGATTCTACATGAAGGAAGACTATGTGTATCAGCTATTGGTGATATAAAAAGTGAAATATGAAATGAAGTGGAATATTGCTTTACATGTCAAAAGATGCTTAAACCGTTGTTGTAATCTCGTAGATCTGACCATTCTCTTCCAGAATTCTGATTTATTCTTGAAGCGGAGAAGAAATAGATTCATCATTCTACTTCAATCGATTCAAAAAAATGCGAGAACGAATTAGCACCTCCCTCGGATATCTTGATTGAAATTCCCAGCAATGGCATTTTCCATAGAAATAGTATTCTTGCTTATTTGGACAATCCTCGATACAGAAGAAAAAGTTTGGGCATTACTAAATATGGGACTTTAGAGACTCATTCAATCATAAAAAAAAGAGAATTTGATTGAGTATGGAGGAGGTAAGGAAGTTAGGCCAAAATACCAAATGAAATGATCTTGAATGTATCAGAATGAAAGTGGGAAAATATAATCATGAACTTTGTAGCTTGTTTACCTAAAATTGGGGTAAAAATATACTCATATGGTTTTAGAGCCATTAACAAAAGTGCTCACTTTATACTTATATGTGTTACTTATGAAGCCGATAAACTGGCCAAACTCTATGTCCAAGAGATTATAAGTTTCTAAGGATAACAAGAATTAAAAAATAAAAAAATAAAAACATAATTCAGACAATGCTAAGTTTACGTCAATTTCTAAATGAGTTTACAGAACAAGTTGGTACACAATTGAGGTGTAGTATCGCTGATAACATGTTACCATTAGTATAACTTGCTTATAACAATAGTTATCAATCAGTGGACCCATATGAGGTATTATATGGAAGAATAAAATATCGATCGCGCACTCTATACTAAGATGAAGTAGGCAAAGAATAATACTCGTACCCGAAGTAGTTCATGATATGATTTGAATAATATGACATGTCAAGTAAAGAATAAAAGAAACTCAAAGCTGCTAAAAAAATTATATGTCAATAAACGTTTAATTGAATTAAGATTTGAAGTAGTCTTAAAGGCTTCTCCAATTGAGGGTGTGATTAGATTTGGGTCAAGAGAAAAACTGATACATAGGACCGTATGAGATCATAGAACGAATATGGCTTATCGTTTAGTCCTGCCATCAAATATGGAAAATATTTGTAATGCCTTCCATGTATTCCAGTTAAGAAAGTATGTGTTTGATCCAAAATACGTGATACACAAGGAAAACATCAAATTAGGCCCTAATTTATATTATGAACAATGAACAAAGATAATCTTGAATCGAATAATAAAAGAATTAAGGAATAAAAATATGTCGGTAAGGATGATTCTCTAAAGAAACTATAACCAGAATGAAGTGACATGAGAGCTAGAAAACGCAACGAAAAAAAAAGCATCCTGAATTATTTTAGATTTAATGAAATTTCGGGACGAATTTTTTTTAAGGTGGAGTAATATAATAATCCTTACAAATTAAATATTACAATCTTATACTAACATGTAAATCTTATTACTTTGTAATAAATAAAATATTATGAAGTAAAAAAAAAAAGTTCTTAAAACAGTATTTCAATTAATTATATTTGTTTGAGAATTTTATATAGATGATTTTTTTTTACATACACGAATATATATATGTATATAAGAATACAATCTAAACATTTGACTATCTTGATAATGATAGTGACTTTATTAAATATATATAAATACCTATATACAAATATTTCCGTATATATATTAAGAAAAAAAAAATAACAAACAACAAAATGGTGAGAAGGCTTAAAGCTAGGACATGTGGCAGCATGCATCTAATTGATGCATTATCCTCTTTAAAAAAATAAATAAAAGAATATTGGAAAGTAAATCAACTCATCCTTCATCTAAACACACCCTAATTCTATCTCAATTGCACGTACAAATCGGTGGAGAGAAACAATTCAGCTCAAACAAAAATTAATAACGCTGAGAAATTTGTGAAAGACGAAAGAGAAGGAGGAGATACAAAAGGAATCATGTATCCATTCATAAGTAAAAAGGTTAATTTCTTATTTTTAATTCTATTATTTAAGTTTTGTTTTATATATATATATATATATATATATATATAGGGTAGTGATCAGGTGAGAATAAGAGTTACTATGAGAAATAAGAATAGATCTTGCGCATCCATCTCATCAAATCGACGAACAGGATTCATTCTCAGCAAATTGAAAAACGCGGCATTTTTGCCCCAATATCCTGCAGTTTTAGCCTTTAAAGGTTAAAACTGTAAAAAAAACTCAAACACAAACATCAACCTGCATTTTATGCCCGATTTACTTCATTTTTTGCCCAATTTACTTTATTTTTAGCCCGATTTACTTCATTTTTACATAAATACGAATTAAAAAAATTAAACATCTTTCTCTTCAAAGCAGCAATACGAGCGTAGTCTCTATAGAACTCAATACCTACATCAACAGTTCTAAAAACTCTGCCCTTAAAATGCTTCATCTCATCAACACACTTTGGAATAAATGAACCTGTAAGATACAAAAATGCACAAAGTAACACTAAAGATGCACAATATAATAGTAAAAATGAACGTCGATTTGAATACACACTTTGGAATAAATGAACCTGTAAGATACAAAAATACACAAAGTTAACACTAAAGATGCACAATATAATAGTAAAAATGAACGTCGATCTGAATAAAACAAATTTTTTAAAACTATATTCATGCACAATAAACAAAGTCGAGACCGAACACGAATGCGAAATCCAGAAACAGAAAAAAAATATGATCGATAGAAAAAATATAAATCAAATCGAACGAAGAAGGAAGAAGAAATCAAATCGCGCGAAGAAAGGAATAAAAAATCTAATGAGATACTATTTCAGATTTTAAAAAAAGCTAAAATTACAAAAATAACCTTAATTTTGCAAAACTGCAGGATAATCGAGGAAAACTGCACACAGAGTGAAATAGATCATGAGCGTTGAAATCACAAAATCAAAGGCTGAGATTTATTCTCATTTCTCATACTAAAAACTATTCTCATATGATCACTACTCTATCTATATATATATATATATATATATATAATTGTTTCTGATTGAAATCGCACAAAAATGAGAAATACTAAGGCCGAGAAATTTAGATTTTGCAGGAAGATTAACATTCATCATGGCCACATTTAAAAAAAAATTTGAGAAATGGCTTGCGGTTAAATTAATATTTATCTGAAATAAAATTGAAGAGTCTTGAATAGTTTAATGGTTATGGAAATATATTTGTTTGCAGGGTTACAATGTTTATTTTGATTGAATTCTGTTTATAGGTAACAACATAAATAGATAGCAAATTTGTTAAAGAATAAAGACCCAATTAGTTTAGTTATATATTAATGTTTGGATTTTGCAAAGTTGGAAGTTAGAACATGCATGCTTTAATTTTGTTTAGGTTATAATCTTTTATATCCGCTGCACTTAGTTAAAATCAATAAATATGTTTCACAATTTGACGTAATTGAGTTGATTGCAAATCCGCTTCATTAATTCTAAATTCATGTTTTAATTTTGACTTGGGATAACCTTAATAGTTAAATAATATTAACTTTCATTAAATTACTTATTAATTATTATTCTTTAAGTCATTAATTAACCATGTTTCATAAATTTAACAATTTAAATTTTACATCAATTATAATTATTGTTGATATGATGAGATTTCAATACTATAATAATAATAACCACATCTCTAACCTTTGAGATAAAAGAATGAATAAAAAGAGTTTGAAGTTAGATTTAATTAGAATAGTCCTATTAATAAATTTGTAATTACTGAAGGTGACAAGGATCAAGAGTGATACACAAGTCGTAGTTATCACCTAGCCAAACTGTACACAAGGTGGCCTTTCTTACTACAAATAAAAAAAAATATGTTTTCAAATTGTTTACGAAAAGAAAATGTGTTTTGTTTTCAAATGATTGAGCATGCCTAAAATACTTTGCTGCATTTCCTATCTGTCCTCTGAACCAGAAAGGCGGTCAGAGAGTATGTAGAAATTTGAGCCGGGGAATACGGCCAGAGCTTTAAACATTTCGAATGTTAAGGTAATAGAAACGATCAGATCTCGATGACTCTACGAGAGCCGAGATTAGTGCACTTGGTGCCAGACCTGGTGAGAGAAAGGTCTTACCAAATAGGCTGGACACCGTGGTCATGGAAGCAGGTCTGCTTCCTGATCACACCCTTTAAACAGATAGTGAATGTATGTGTTGTGTTAAACTGCGCAGTTATGAGGAAATGTCTTGTAACATATGAGTCCATTTTAAAGAAAAAGCTCATGTGTTGCTGTGTGAGTTGGCATGTCAATCTTATATATGTATGATTTGGCAATGTGTTCACTGAGTACATTGTACTCAGCCCTGCATGTATTTCTAAATGTGCAGGTTGAGCAGTGAAAGAGAATGGTGGTGTATTGAACAATCTTTTGCACTCGAGTCGTAAGGGTATACCCAGGAGTACATATCATCATATATGTATTCCAACTACGCTACATCTGCTGCCCTACTTTGAGCCTCATTCCCGATTTTTGTTGTTCGTTCCAAATTGCCACACTCTAGTTAATCGGGAAACTAGGGCGTGACAGATCCAAACGGCTAAAAAAATAAATGACAACTCATGTTGTCTTTTGTAGACTCAATTCCTACGAGATCAACATTTACGGAAGACTTGTGATGGCAGTTAATAACATAGAGAGAGTTAATCAGCATTCCACGACAGATAACATAAAGTTTGGAAACAGAAATAAGGTTATGCCAAAAATCCGGCCCATATAAAATATCTCAGTCAAAATATAATCATCAAAGTACAAGGTGAAATCTCCAATGGCTGCTGCACTGACTCGCGCCGCATTCCCCTATGAGATGGTAACCTAGTAATCCTTCAGCACCTTCCTTGGTGTGAACCTCTGCATAGTGTAGCAAACATGGTCAGTAGCTCTAGTATCCACTATGTTGGGATTATATACTGAAAGCATATATAATTAAGTGTTTTGTTCACTACCCTTCATATATGTGTAGCTTCAACAATGCTCGCTGTCTGATGAAGCAAACATACGACGAACCATAATATCCTATTATCTCGCCTATATGGATGCCATATGGTGTGTAGGAGATCACAGAGGATCATATAAGTCGTTTGACCTAGCGAGATATAAACAATATCACATCGGTTCATAAGTGGGCTTATCCTAGCTACTTGATTTGTCGGTACATAGTTATGTATTGATGGGATCAACAGTGGGATGTGCCTTTCGCATTGACATACGAATGAGCCAGATCCCTAACATACTTCCTATGATCTTAAACATAACTGAAGGATAAGGGGCACACACAGATTGACCACACTTTGATTTACCAAGGTGGCTAGTCTTACATGTACTCTTATACCCGTATTTTGGATGTTGGCAATTTGTGTGTGGCCTGCTTAGGCTGGACGTTTAGGTAAGCATGTCCGTTTCAGGATGGTGACATTTTCTGAGGAGCTCACAAGGTTCATTATGCTAAACCCTGCAGGTTGAATTATTTAATTCAGGCATAAGTGAAAAGGAGTGAGTGGTATTACTCAGGAAATAAGAGATTAATTTATTATGGCTGATTGTCATAAGCCAAATTAATTAATGAATGTCTAAAACCTTAAATATGTCGATCATATTAGTTTGGTGCAACCCGTTCCTAATAACGTGGTAATAAAGGGGCGAGTCAACATTGTTACCGTGGTGAAGTTTAAAATAATGTTTTATTAATTAATTATGTTCTGGGTTGAACAAGGAAGGATTAATTAATAAAGAGGGCCCACTTTATTATTTGCATCTGGTCCCTGGTCTGGACCATGAACTGCTCAAAGCCCATTAGGGTTAGGGTTTCTCAAAACCCCAACACAATATATAGGCCTTCTCTCTATCAGATCAAGTTAGACTTTTCAGTAGATTCAGTAAAAAGAGAGAAAACGGTGGCGGCTATCCAGAGGGAGAAACTGATCGATTTATCCAGATCTCGGATCCAACTTGGTAGATAATCCTCAGTAGATTTCCAAGGAGCAAGTGAACAGATCAGAAGATCAGATCTGCAGGAACAACCATCCATTGCCGGCGTTCTATCTCAGATCTAAGTTTACTTCATCATTTTATTCTCCGATCTAGATCTGTAGATCAAACGGTGAAGATTAGGTATTCCTAAATTTCATCCTCTGCAATTACTCCTGTAGGAGTATGCATAGGTTCGCATGATTTGATTAATTGAAATTTATTCCTGGTACCCTAAGAACGATCCTTGGCAAGAATTTAATTAATGGCAACTCATGTTGACCATCGTAGACTCAAACCCTACAATTGGTATCAGAGCCAGGTTCATGTTCTTAGGCTCTATCTTGGATAGATTGAAATTAAATAAATATGTATGTTCATGGATGGCTTTAAATTGTCGTGGATATTTTTGTTCTCGTGGCCTTCTTGTTTTTGGATCTGTTTTTCACCACGAGAAAATTTGTGGTTAGATTTGATAGGAAAAAATTGTAATAGATTGTGGATCTGTAATTTTTGTATTTTATTTTATTCAAATCTGTAAAATTGAGATCCGGAAGAAGAGCGAGAAGAGAGAACATAGAACAGACATTGGAAGAACCATTGCCTAGGGTTCAGCCCTTCTTCCCCAGATCTCGCCGGCGGCGGCGGCGACCACAGTGGCGATGATGGCGAGCGACGGCGGCGGTCACGGTAGGTTGCGGCGGTAGGGTTCTTCCCTGCGGCTGGGTCGCACCCCAAGCCTCAGGCTGCTGCGCGCGCGACTCGTCTGGTGAACCTGCCAGATCCGGCGGCCGCGCGTAGGCATGTTGTACGCGGCGGTGCAGTGGGAGGTGTCCACCGGTGGTGGTTGCGAATGAAAGGCAAGGCCGCGCGCATCTGCGCGCGGCGGTGGAGTTTTTTGCTTCCCTTTCTCTCGCGACTGCTGCGGAAGGTGGAGGCAGCGATGGCCACCGGCGACGAGGTCGCGGGCAGGCGCAGAGTCGCGCACGGCTAGGCTGTATGCTCGGCCGACGGCGCAGGCTGCTGCTCCTCGCGACTGGGTCGGCCGCAGATGGCGGCAGCTCTGGCTAGCCCTAGGGGTACGACTGCTGCTGGTGACGATTGCTACAACAGGCGGCTGCTGCGCCGCCGCAGGCGGCGGTCGGAGGCGCGACGGTAGTAGCTGTTGAAGGTGGCGGCTGGGGCTGGCGGCTAGGGTTGCTGAAACTAGGGTTTCCAAAACCCTAGGTTTCCTAGCCCGGGCCGTGGCTCGGGCCTGTTAGCTCGGAGGCGGCCTGCATTCTAAATTAGGGCTTGTGTTGCTCTTTTGGGCCTGAAACCCTAGTTTGAAGTCCATATGCTGTTTATGCGAGTCCAAATCAGATTCCAAGTCCAACGGAGGCCCAGTTAGAAGATCTGTACTGAAAAAATAAATCTTTTAATAGTTAGATTTAATAATTTTTCAGTTGTAATCGCATATGAGGGGCCACGAGAAATTTTATTGGTTTATTTAATTATTTCTCAGACTGATGTGATTTATTATGTGCGCACTAGTAAATAATACGGAAGTATGTTTATTTGCTTTAATTATTTACTGTTTAAGCATGTTGCAATTTTAAATTATCAAGCATGCTTTATGTGATTTATTTTATGTTTTAAATTGTGTCTATAAATTACGGGATCATATTAATTTATGATGGAATTCTGGATGTGACATAATTTATGGTACATAAAATAATGTGTGCGCATGAAACCTTTAGAATTAAAAATACTAAGCTGGATTTTGGTTCTTTTCTAATCAAGATCATTAGACCTCCACAAATACGACCTCTCATTGGAAGTAAGGCATCTCGAAGCGTAAATGTCTGCTGAAGCAGCTTGCGTTATTGGTCCCTTACCAGTTCTAATGTGATGAGGTTTCTAAATAAAACATTTAGTTTAAGATGAGAAGTGGGAGCCTCTAAGCAAACGTCTGCTGAAGCGGCTTGCATTGAGACAACTTTCACTGGTCTATAAGATTAAACTAAATGAGATAACAAAGGATGTTAAGGGCAAGACGCGTGGGTCGAGTACGTACGTCAAATCGCCTTTTAATATCCGGAGTTAGGCTTGTGGTTACTTTGGCTTAGATGTTGCCTGGAGTATAACTCATGAATGATGTCCCTGCTCCGGATAGGTGAACATGGTCTTGGGATCTCCAATATTAATTTCTTTTGCTAAAGATACCTGGCATGTTAAGAAATTCAAGGATCATTTTGGTCTGGTAGAGCGTTTGTTGTAAACATCTACTGAAGCAGCTTGCAGTAAATTAGCTAGGGCAATTGGATGAAGCAAATTATATAGTTTTATCTAAAGGTTCTATGCATATTTGTTTCAATTGTTCGTAGTATGTGATTACTTTAGTTCGCTTATGATGGATTTATATACTGAAAGCATTATGATTGGTATATTATGTACAAGGTCGATTGGTTAATATACTGGGAATCATAAATGTTGTATGTTCATCTCCTGTCTGAATTAACAAACATGTGTCGCAAATGCAATTATCCTCTTATCTCGTCGATAGGGAGATCATACGGTTAGTAGAAGATCACGAAAGATCGTATGGATCGTTTGACCTAGCGAGATATAAATAGTTATCACAGCTGAGACAGTTCCAGGATAAACTGTCGGTGTAAGCTGCAACATACGCAGTAATAAGCATCTTATCTTGGATGGCTTGGTATGCTGGTGTGGGGCACACATTGATAAGGACCTAAGTCGAGATCGATTCTTTTATCTGACATTAAAAGAATCTAGATCTCTATGGCTTGACGAGATCCTAAGCCTAAATGAAGGTACAGAAGTATATGCAGATTGTGTATTACTTTGAGTTGCAGTGAAAGGCTCTAATTGAGCTTGTATATCTGTATCTTGGGTAATAGCAGTTTGTGTATGACTATCTGGTACTGGAACTAGGTAACCACATCCAGTATAGGATGGTGACATTCCCTGAACAGCTCAAAAGGTTCGTTATGCTAAGTCCTGCAGGCTGATTAAGTTCAAGCATAAGTGAAAAGGTTTGGGAGCTGTGGTGATCGACTAAGATCTGAGAACGAGGAGGAAATTCTGCTTCTCAACCGGGCAAGAGATCTGATAGAGAATCTTCACCGGATTTTCAGATCGAGTTGGGATACAGATCAGAAGATCAAATCAGGAGGATTTTTCTTCTTCTCTCTCTCCTCTTTATTTTCAAAAATAATTTTATTATTTTCATAGATTTATTTCCTCAATCTGTTAGGAAATTAAATCTTTGTGCGTGGGAAAGATCAAAGGGCATCTCCGCGCACGCGTTCTTCAGAGTTCATCGATCCAGGTATTCCGCATAAACCTTCTTTTGCATAATAATATAGGAGCATGCTAGGATTCTTCATAGGCATAGCAATTTATTTTGATATTCCAATTAACGATCCTTGTCAAATGGACTTCTTGATTCAGTTCACGAAACCCTTCAATTGGTATCAGAGCCAGGTTAATTTATTGGCTCTATCGGAAAAATAATATTGCCTATGAATATGCATGATTATTATTATTGATTGCATGCAATGGATGGCTTTTGGATTGAATGTATGTTTTTTCGTCCTCGTGGTTCTCGGGTTAATCCGCCTTTTTATATGGATTCGTTTTTCACCCACGAGATAAATCCGTGGTTAGATTTAGATTTTTTAAATTGTAATTAGGATTATTACATGTAATCTTTTATTTCAAAAATTAAATCTGTAAAACGAAGAACGAAGAACGCGAAGAACACGAAGAATGAAGAACACAAAGAACGAAGGGCCGCACGACGCATGACAGTGCCGGCACGACGCGAACGCCATGCACGGTGGTCAGACGTGGCGGGGCACGGCAGCAGGGGGCGCGGCCAGCCACGGCGGCGCCGCAGCCGCGCGCGAAACCTAAGGGTTTTAGCGCGCGCGGCGCACGCACGCACGCAGGCGGAATGGCTGCACGGCCTAGGCCGGCCAAGACTTGGTGCGGCGGCTCCGGGCGAGGTCGATGGCGCCAGGGAGGCCGGGGAAGATGGCTAGGACGGCGGCGCACGGCCAGGGCGCACAGGCGCACGCGCGACACGGCGGAATCCTAGGTTCCGCGCGCGCGCGCTGCAGGCTTGCGTGACCCTGCACGCACGACGGCGGCGCATCTCCCCCGCTCGGGCAACGTCGGCATGCGGAGCAGGTGGTGGCGGCGGTGGCTCGGGTGCCGGCGATGCGGGCTGGGGCGGCGACGGGCTGGGTGTGCGAACGGAATGCGAGAAAAACCCTAGGGTTTTTTGTGTGGTTCGCGCGAGCCCGATTCTGTCCTTGTGTGATTCTGGCGAGTCACGGAGGCCAACGGTGGAGAAGAAGAGTGAACAGCGGTTCGGGCAACGGTCAGGGCAAGCCGGGGCGGCGGCATGCAAAACGGGCAACGGCCAGAGGAGGAGGATCGCGAGCTGCAACCATGCACGTACGTGCATGGCTGTTGCGCGACTTCGAGAGCCCTCACGGCGGTGGCGAGTCGTCGGCGGTGGTGGTTTGCCGGTGGTGGCTCGTCGGGCTATGTTCTTGCGGACTATTGGGCTTGCAATGTGTCCCTAGGTCCGCGATTTGGTTAACTGGCCGAGTTGTCCGATTTTCCGATAAATCAAATCTTGGAGGCCCAAATTCAGAAAAAAAATTCTGATCTCAATCCAAGTAGTGGGAGCCCAGTCGAAGATCTATATTGTTAATTCCAACTTGTAATAGTTAGAATTAATTTTTTTATTATTTTATTTCGTATCATGGGGCCACGAGGACATTTTTTATTTGCTTTATTATTTGTCTTGGCATGATATACGTGTTTAATTTAATTGCGCAGCATACAAGCATGTTGTAGATAATAGGAGCACGTTTACTGCTTTTATTTACAGCTTTAAAGCATGCTATGTGATTTATTTTATGTAATTAATTATAACTATAAATTCGGGGTTCATGCCTTGCATGATAGAATTTTAGCAATGTTATAATTATGGCTACATAAAATAATCTGTGCAATTGAACCTTATGAACTAAAAATTACTAAGCTCATAATTTAGTAAGACCTCCACAAAGTGATCCTTTATTGGAAGTGGGTAATTTATTAGGTAAACATCTACATGTGTAGCTTACTTAATTTATTATTCATAAGTTCTAATAGATAGGATTTCTTAAAACAAACATTTAATTCATGTGAGAAGTGGGAGCTCATGCGTAAACGTCTACATGTGTAGCTTGCGTATTGAATTTTCATAAGTTCTCTAGGGATTGAATTAAATGAGACAACCTTATTATAGGGATCAGGTGTGTTCTAATAGATCCTTATATAGGAGGGTTGGCTTTGGTGGTAAGCTAGCTTAGATGTTATCCAGAGTATAACTCATTTGTGATGTCCCTGTTCAGTAGGATAATATGGTCCTAAGTTAGTCTCCAATTATTAATTCCATTTGTCTAAGGAACCCGGGCATGGATTGGAATTAAAGGACTGGAATTGAAAGATGCAGTCTGGTTAAGTGTTTTGTTGTAAACGTCCACATGTGTGGCTTGCAATAGTAATACTTAGGCAAATTGGAGGAAACATTAATATTGCTTTATCATAAGGTTTCAATATTTAATTATTTCAATATTTTGCGACTATGTTTTAATGTTTGTTTTTAAATTATTGTTTTCAGACATGTCTTTACCGAATGTAATCAATATCTTAGCACAAAACCAATTAATCGGTCCAAATTTCCAAGAATGGAAACGCAACTTGGATTACATCCTTGTCGCAGAGGAGCACAAGTTTGTCCTTGATAAGCCTCGTCCGGCTGAACTCACTAATGCATCGACTGATGAGGAAAGGAGCTACTATAACAAGTGGCTCAAGTCAAACAATATAGTGAAATGCTATATGATGACTACTATGTCCAAGGTACTTGCACAGCAGCATCATTCATATGATAATTCTAGTGACATAATGGACAGCCTCACAGCGACCTATGGTGAGTCAGACCGAGCAGTCAGATTCAATCTCATGAGAAAACCGTGGGAAAGAAAATGGCAGAAGGTAGCTCGGTCAGAGAGCACGTGGTCGGCATGACTCACCTCATGGATGAGCTTACGCTGCACGGAGGTGGTATCGATGCGGAAGCGCAGGTTGATATCATCCTAAACTCTCTGCCAAAGTCCTATGAGAACTTTAGACTGAATGCTGTCATGAACAAGAAAGAGTGCACTCTGAACGAGCTACTCAATGACTTGATGGCAACGGAATCAGTTATGCAGCCAGAAAAGGTTGCTTTGGCTACTTCTAGTAATCGTCCTGTTGCGCTGGTTGGCAAGAGGCGCAAAGGAACGTTTAAGATGAAAGCCAAAGGTACAACTTCTGATAGAAAGTCAAGAAGGACACCGGGCGTGCCTGCTAAAAGAGACAAGTGTTTCAGGTGTGGCAAGGCTGGTCACTGGAAGAAAGATTGTCAAGTCAGGAAGACTGGACAAGGTGCGTCATGTGCATTTATAACGGAAACATGTTTAGCATCGTTTTCTACCCATTCTTGGGTAGTGGATACTAGAGCTACTGACCATGTTTGTTATACTTTGCAGGGGTTCAGGCCGACAAGGCAGCTGAAGCATGACGAGATTACCATCTCAATGGGCAGCGGAGAGCGAGTCTCAGCAGTAGCCATTGGAGATTTTACTTTATGCTTTGAAAACAATGTTCTGATTTTGAGAGATGTTTTATATGTGCCGGTTTTTCGGCGGAACTTAATTTCAGTTTCCAAGTTATTTTGTGATGGATATTCAGTTATTTTTGATAGTGGAGTTTCTATCATTGGTAATAACGGTGTTATCTGTCTTGGCAAACTGATTGACTCTCTCTATATCATTGATTGTATGCATAAATCTTTCGTGAATGTTGCAAACTCATCTAATAATAATAATCATTTAAAGAGAAAGTTTTCTTCCTATGAGGATCAAACATATCTCTGGCACTTGAGGCTAGGTCACATCAATCTAAAAAGGATCAAAAGATTAACATGCGATGGGCTCTTGGATTCTTTCCAAGTGGTATCGCATCAAATCTGTGAGTCCTGTATAGAAGGAAAGATAACGACCAGGCCTTTCAAGGCAAGTCAGTCTCGAGCAGAGAATGTGTTGGAATTGATCCACTCTTACTTATGTGGACCAATGTCTACGCAAGCTCGTGGAGGATATGAGTATTTCGCCACATTCATTGACGATTACTCAAGATTCGGATATGTCTATTTGCTTCGCCATAAGTCTGAATGCTTTGAGAAATTCAAAGAGTTTAGGACTGAGGTAGAAAAGAAGCTAGGTAAGACTATCAAGACACTACGATCAGATCGTGGTGGAGAATACCTCAGTAACGAGTTCTTACAGTACTTGTCAGATAACAGGATTACATCCCAGTGGACTGCACCAGGAACCCCTCAACAAAATGGTGCAGCGGAAAGAAGAAATAGAACTCTCTTGGAAATGGTCAGGTCGATGATGAGTTATGCAAGCTTGCCGATTTCGTTTTGGGGATATGCTTTGGAAACAGCGGCCTATTTGCTTAACCTGGTACCTTCTAAATCAGTTCCTAAAACACCTCTGGAACTCAGGTATGGGCGAAAGCCAAGTTTGAACGGAGTGAGGGTTTGGGGTTGTCCGGCATATGTGCTGACAAAGGAACCTGATAAGTTAGAAAGTAGGTGTAAGCTGATGTTGTTTGTAGGATATCCCAGGCAAACGAAAGGTGGTTACTTCTATTGTCCTGAGAATCAGAAAGTCGTTGTCAGTACCAACGCAAGATTCTTGGAGGATGAATATGTAAGAAACCACAGATCCAAGAGTGAAATTGTCCTCCACGAGTTTGAGGACAAAGAAGCAATTCCATCAGGAAAGCCCAGTGTAATGGTAGATCCACCTACAACAGGTGAGGCTATACCAACACTGCCACTAATGCAAGGTATGGGAGCAACGCGTACTGTGCCAACTACTGACACGGTTCAGATGCCTCATCACAGTGGGAGGGTTGTCCACCAACCCGAAAGGTACATGTTCGTGGTAGAGTCTTCTGACTTGATCCTGGAAAACGAACTGGATGATACCGATCCTTGGACATATGACGAGGCGGTATCTGATAAGGATGCAGACAAATGGCTGAACGCCATGGATTTTGAAATAGAATCCATTACGGCTATGGATGTATACCAGAAAACTGATTTTCCAGATGGCTGTCAAGCCATAGGGTGCAAATGGGTATACAAAAGAAAGAAAGGAGCGAATGGTGAAATTACAGCTTGAAAAGCAAGGCTGGTGGCGAAGGGTTATAGTCAGAAAGAAGTTGTAGACTATGACGAGACCTTCTCACCGGTAGCCATGCTTAAGTCCATTCGTATACTCCTAGCCATAGCAGCACATAAGGACCTAGAAATCTGGCAGATGAATGTTAAAACCGCATTTCTAAACGGGTACCTTGAAGAAGGTAGGGACATCTATATGCAACAGCCAGAAGGTTATGTGCAGAAAGGCGAAGAACATTTGTTCTGGAAGCTAAGGAAGTCGCTGTATGGACTTAAACAAGCTTCATGGTCATGGAATCTGCGTTTTGATGGAGTGATTAAATCCTATGGATTTTCACAATGCTCAAATGAGAGTTGCGTGTACCGTCTATGTGTCAGCGGAAGCGTGGTGTTCCTTGCACTTTATGTAGATGATATTCTCCTATTTGGCGACAATGTGGAAGTATTGTCGGGCATAAAGGGGTGGTTATCCGAGCAGTTTCCTATGAAGGACCTTGGGGAGGCAGGATAGATCCTAGGGGTAAAAGTATTGCGGGAGCGCAATAAAAGGATGCTGACCTTGTCTCAAGGATCATATGTGGATACTGTGATGTAGGGTTTGAGTCTACGATTAACAACACGAGTTGTTATTCAATTCGCAGGATCGTTCTTAGGATATCAAAAATAAACACAATTAAATGAACCATGCAAAGCCTATGCATGCTCCTACAAAATTAATTGCAAGATGGATTAGGGTTTATACCTCTTTTCACCGTTTGATCCACAGGACAGATCGGAGTATGATAACGGTGAAAAACCTTCAGATCTGAAGCGGAAAGCGAACAAAATCGATGGCTCTCTCTCTTGTTCCTACAGATCTGATCTTCTGATCTGTATCCCTTGCTCCTTGGAAATCTGGTGAGGATTATTCTACCAAGTTAATTCAGCCGGAGGATTCGATCAGAGAAAATCCCTCCTTCCTGAACAGCCCTAGCCGCCGCCCTCTCTATCTGTATACTGAGAATGTGTATCACCCTTTACTGATCTAGGGTTTGGCTATTTATAGTGTTAGGGTTTAATGAAACCCTAAC
>JAPKLW010000016.1:332460-381111 GCA_026898455.1 Plectranthus barbatus
ATAATTGATAGTTAGTTCCACCTCCCCATAAGCAGTCAAAAGATCCTTCTAGATTTCTCCAGCGCTATTGAAGTTTTCATACTTGTACTTCAAGTCTCTAGATAGGCTAGCCATGATAAGCCGATAGGCAAAATCATCGACTTGCTCCCATCTATCATAAAACTCAAGTTCAAGTTCATAAAATTCATCATAGCAAGGGACAAGTGGATCCATAAAAAGAACATATGCTTGATTTTTTAGATGTAGAATGTGTTTCATGCAAAAACTCCATTTTGGGAAATTCGAACAAGTTGACGGATTGAGAGCAACAATAAGATCAACAGTAGACGTAGACATATTTGAAACAAATAAAGAATTTAAATAAGAACAAACATGCAGAACACTCAAAACTAAATGCATTGAAACCTCTTGATAAAACAAATACATTTGTTTCCACTAATTGCCCAAGGAATCCCACCGCAAGCTACTCTTGTAGACGTTTACGATGGCATCCTCAACCAGACAAATAGCTTACCTCAACGAGGTTGGCCCTATCATTTAATTTCATACCATGTAAGGAATCCTTAGACACATGAATTTAATAATTAGTTTAAACTTAGACCAAGTCATCTACCAAGAACAAGGAAGCAACAACTGCATTATATCCTCATATGCTTCAAAGCAACTAATCATAAATTTAATTCCAACTAAAACAGATCGATTTGGCATGCATAGGAGACCCATACCGCTTGACTCTTAAAGCTTTTGTTATCTTTAATTTAAATCAATCCTAGAATACTAGTGAAAAACGCAAGCATGCAAGCTACACTCGTAGACATTTACGCACAAGCTCTCCCACCATTCACTTGATTTAAATTATTTGTTTAGAAATCCCAACAATTGCAATCCAAGTACCTCTGGGAATTAGCAAGCTACACTGATAGATGTTTACTAAGACGAGAGGCACACTTACAACCTAGGACCGCTTTGTGGAGGTCTGTTGATTTTAATTAAAAAATCTTGCTTAGTAATTTTTATTCAAAATATTTTCAATTGCACACATAAAATTTTATGTTATTATATTTTACCATATTTTTTCATGTAATTAAACATGTTCTAAAAAATCTAAAATATAATTCCAACATAAAATAAACACATAGACATGCTTTTAAAATGGTAAATAATCAAAGTAGTGAAACATGCTTTACTATTATCTACAATATGCTTAATTGTGCAATAATAAATCACAAAACATACGAGAATAATTAAAACAAACAAAAATGTCCTCGAGGCCCCAAAACTAAATAAAAAAATAAAAACCTATTCTATTACAACTTTTGAATAAATACAGGTTTTCAAATAATTCTTTTGAGCCTCCTTATTCCAATTTTAATCCAATAGGGCTTTAGGGTTTGTGATTTGAAAATTAGGCCCAACAATTGAATTCCAAACCCTAGGGTTTGCATTAGATTGTCACTAGCCTTCAAAATACAAACCATCACCGCAACCGACAATAGTAGCCAGCAGTCGGCTAGCAACGTCATTTGCAACCGGACTGCCACCGCCACTGCCTGTCGGCGCAGTAACGCTGCTGCATATCAGAACGCGTGCGTGCGTAGCTCAGCTGCATGTGCCGCCGGCCTTTGCCACCATTGCTGCCCGTGGCTGCCGTACGCGCCCCTTCCCTGCACCACCTATCACTGCCTGTCGGGCCTCCGCTGCGTGTTGCCACCTCCTCCGGGTTCCATTCTTCATGTTGTTCAACTCCGCGAACAATTACAGATTGAAATAAAACTAATCTAATCCATTACAATGATTTTCCTATCAATTTATTCAAGAATTTTCTCGTGATTTTCCAAACACGGATAAACCACCGAGGATTAAATTGAAGGGTATCCACGAGGAACACAAAAACCAAAACCATCCACAACACTAAATAGAATTCATACATGCATAAATAAAAAAAAATAGAGTATCCAATAAAGCAATGAAACATGAACTAAGGCTCTGATACCAATTGAAGGATATCATTGTCGTGAATTGAATCACTTAATCCATATAAGCCTGGATCGTTCATGGATATTGTAGACAATTACCAATCGAGCATGCTCCTATGAATTTAATGCTATGGTTTATATGAATACCTTTTTGCTACAGATCTGAGTTTTCCTTCGTGTTAAATCCAAATCATATTCCACCACACATATCAATTAAATTTGCGGAATGATAAATTAATATTTTGCAATATCAATTCAAGATTGAATTGAATAATTTAATAGAAAAGAATAATATGATGTTCTCTAGCTTTAGGCCTTCAGATTTGTATCCTATTGCATTCAATTTTGCTACTGGTGAGGATTCCACAAGATTGTGTTGCACGAGACGAAGTCGAATTTCTTCCATCCACTGCTGATAGGCGCCGCCCTCTCTCTCTCTCCCCCCTCTAGGGTTTCAATTGTTGTGACTTATGAAATCTGAGAAGAGAATGGACTATTTATAGTACTAGTTTTAAACCCTAATGGGCTCCTCTTCAGCAATTAAATTGGGCCAGACCTGTGACGTAATGCAAATAATAAAGTGGGCCTATGAATTAATTAATTCTCATATCCACAACTAAGGAAACAATTAATTAATTAATATTAATTCTTTTTCACCACATAATTAATACCGACCTACCCCTTTATTACCACGTAATGAGAACGGGCTGCATTAACTTGATAAATCCCCATATTTAAGGTTAGTGGACATTCATTAATTAACTGGAGCCTCTGACATGCTTCACACGATTAAATAATTTCTTATTTTCCTGAGCAGTACTACTCAAACATTATTACCCGTGCTTGAACTTAATCTGCCTACAGGACTTTAGCACGATGAATCTTATTGAGCTCCTCATGGAATGTCCACTTCCTATTACTTGGATATGGTAAACTAACTCCAGTCGTTAGGACGTTCTACATGAATTTCTGTCACCCAGGATGCGGGTATACGAGCACATTACTCAGGCTCTCCACCGTGGCTAGTCAAAGGAACACTCAACCCGTGCATACTCTTGAACCTTCATTAGTATTTAGACTTAATCAAGACATGAGATCTTGTATTCTCTGAATTCAGATAAATGAATTAATCAAGACAAATCACTTCTATTCGACTATGCTGCAGCCTACACCGACAAACTTATCATTGATGCTATCTCGGATGTAATAACTATATTTATATATCGCAAGGTGAAATGACGCATATGGTCTTCTGCGATCTACAACACGCTATATGATCTCCCTATCGATGAGATAAGAGGGTACCATTGTTCTCGTATGTAAGTTTGTTAATAGATAAGAAATAAAGTTGAATTTATACACACTGTAATAAATGCTTTCAGTATACAAAACTCAACGCTGAGTCTACAATAGGCGATGTAAATCACCATTTATTTCTTAACTCCAGATCTAATTTACGGAATATAAAAAAAAATTCTATGACAAACAGTAATGCCCTATGCATGCTCCTATTTAATTTAGTACATGAATTCAAGGAATACCTCAACTCTAGCAGTTTGAATAACAACAGTATATGGTTATTGTTGTTCATACAGATCTGATCTTCTGATATGTTCCCTTGCTCGATCCAAAAATCTTGTGAGGATGCATTACCAGATTGAAACTGCACTGGAGGAACTCAATTTCTCCTTTCCCTCCTACATAGTCGCTGCCCTCTCTATGTCTCTCTAGAGTTTCAAGTTCGTGAAAACTGTAATCTCAATTACTATGTGAATCTAAGATAACTGATCTATTTATTGATCTAGAGAATGGGCTATTAGGGTTTAATCAACCCTAATGGGCTCAGAGCATTATTGGGCCAGACCAAGGATGAAATGCAAATAATAAAGTGGGTCTCCTATTAATTAATTACATGTTCAACCAAGAACATAATTAATTAATAAACTTTAATTCATGCCACCAGAGAATTAATGCTGACCTACCCCTTTATCACCACACTATTAGGAACGGGTTGCATTGACTTGGTTGATCCCCATATTTAATATTATAGACATTCATTAATTAATTCAGCATATGACAATTAGCTGCAATTAATCAATCTCTTATTATTCCTGAGTCGTACCACTCAATCATTATCTCTTATGCTTTAATTAATGATTCAGTCTTCACGACTTAGTATAATAAACCTCGTGAGCTTCCCAGGGAATGTCAACATTCTGAAATGGATATGGTTATATAAATTCAGCTTGAGGAAACCCCACACAAACTGACATCACCCAAGATGCAGATATACGAGTACATGTAAGACTCTCCACCATAGCAGGTCAAAGTGACTGTCAACCCATGTGTGTCCCTCAGCCTTCAGTAGACTTTAGATCTGATCAAGTTACTGAGATCTTCACTCATTCATATGTCAAGTAGAATGGTTCATCTCACTATCGATCCTATCAATACATTGAGATGTACCAGTCACACAAAGTAGTCAAGATAAACCACTTATAAAACTTATGTGCCACAGTCTAAACCGACATCCAAACCAAAAACTATCTCGGCTATGATAATTGTTTATATCTTGCTAGGTCGAACGATCTATATGATCTTCTCTGATTTCTTACATATCGTATGATCTCCCTATCGATGAGATAATTGGATATGTTTATTCGCATCCTATGATTGTTAATTTAGACAAGAGTTATTTATTGCAATTCATTAATGATTACCAGTATATCAATGAAACATTTCCCAATATACCAATCATAATGCTTTTATATATATAATTCCTACAATCTCTCACTTATACTCAAAGCATTATACAATTACTTTCCTGAGTATAACATGTGTTTATTCTAATCTTGATATTACATTTGGTCACCATGTGGCAGGCATAACCCTCAGTCCTAGGCTATGAACATGACCCTCGTATGCCTTCTGTGGTAAGCCCTTTGTAAATGGATCTGCTAGATTATCTTTCTAGTTAATCTTCTCTATTTTCACATAGCCCCTTGCTACAATTTCTCGTATGATGTGGTACTTTCTCTCTATATTTTGATGCCTTGTGAGTTCTTGCTATGGCACCAGCATTATCACAATATAACTTGATAGTCTTGGGAAACTCAGAACAATATCTAACTCCTGGAGGTAGTTACGGAGTCATACTGCTTCCTTATAAGCCTCTGAAGCTACCACATACTCAGCTTTCATGGTGGAGTCCGTGATACACTTCTATTTCGCACTCCTCCATAATACAGCTCCACCTCCCAAGGTGAACACATAGCCCGAGGTTGATTTCTTCTCATCCTGTTCCACGTGGAAATTCGAATCCGTATAACCCACAGGGCACAAATTCTCACACTAATAAACGAGATAATAGTCTTAAGTTTTTGTAGATACTTGAGAATATGTTTGTCAGTAGTCTAGTGCACCTATTCAAGGTTAGACTGATATCTGACCACCATGCCCACGACATAATAGATATCTGGCCTCGTGCATAGCATTGTCTACATGAGACTTCCCACTGCTGAAGCATATGGTACTTTAGTCATCTCATCATTTTCCTCTTTTGTTACAGAGGATTGTGCCTTACACAGAGGAACACCATGTCTGAAAGGTAATTATCCTTTCTTGGCATTTTGCATGCTAAAATGAGAAATCACAGTATAAATATAAGAGGCCTGAGACAAGCTTAGCACCCTCTCCTTGTGATCACACAAGACTTTAATCCCAAAGATATAACTAGCGTCTCCTAGGTCCTTCATTTGAAACTGTTCTGATAACTATCTCTTTATGTCTTACAACACCTTCACATCGTTGCCGAATAGAAAAATGTTATCTACACAAAGTGCAAGGAATACCATGCTTCCACTAGCGCATAGTTGGTACACACAACTTTCATTTTGTACTGTGAAAATACATAAGATTTAATCACATCATCGAAATGTTTGTTCTATGACCGAGAAGCTTGTTTAAGTCCATATAAGAACTTCTTCAGCTTCTAGACAAGATGTTCTTCACCATCCTTCACATAACCCTCTCGCTGCTGCATATAGATGTCACGACCTTCCTCAAGGTTTCCCGTTTAAAAATGCAGTTTTATCATCCATCTGACAAATCTCTAGGTCCATATGTGCTGCTATGGATAGAAGAATTTAAATGAATTTTAGCATGGCTACTTGTGAGAAGGTCTCGTCATAGTCAATGACCTCCTTTTGACTATAACACTTCACCACCAACCTGGCTTTAAAAGACATCATCTCTCCTTTCGAACCTTTCTTCTGTTTGTATACCTATTTGCAGCCTATGGCCCGAGAGCCATCTGGTAGCACAGACTTCTAGAATACTTCCATAGCAGCAGTTGAATTAATTTCTAAATCCATGGCTTTATGCCATTTTTTTGCACCTTTGTCATTTACTGCTTCGTCGTATATCCATGGGTCGGTATCATCCAGTCCATCTTCCAGGTGATGGGTTTATATACTGAAAGCATTATGATTGGTATATTATGTACAAGGTCGATTGGTTAATATACTGGGAATCATAAATGTTGTATGTGTCGCAAACACTCTTATCCTCTTATCTCGTCGATAGGGAGATCATACGATGTGTAGTAGATCACGAAAAATCGTATGGATCATTTGACCTAGCGAGATATAAATGATTATCACAGCTGAGACAGTTCCAGGATAAACTATCGGTGTAGGCTGCAGCATAAGCAGTAATAAGCATCTTATCTTGGATGGCTTGGTATGCTTGTGTGGGGTACGCATTGATAAAGACCTAAGATGAGATCGATTCTTTTATCTGACATTAAAAGAATCTAGATCTCTATGGCTTGATGAGATCCTAAACCTAAATGAAGGTACACAAGTATACGCAGATTGTGTATCACTTTCGGTTGCAGTGAAAGGCTCTAGTTGAGCTTGTATACCTGTATCTTGGGTGATAGCAGTCTGTGTACGACTGTCTGGTACTGGAACTAGGTAACCACATCCAGTATAGGATGGTGACATTCCCTGAGAAGCTCAAAAGGTTCGTTATGCTAAAGTCCTACAGGTTGATTAAGTTCAAGCATAAGTGAAAAGGTTTGAGTGGATTTACTCAGAAATATAAGATGTTAATTAATTAAATGGCTTGTCAGAGCTTAAATTAATTAACGAATGTCTGTAACCTTAAATGTGGGGATATACCGATGTAAGGATTTGCCAGCAAACCAAATTGCCAAATCCAACTGAACCGGACCGTTTCATAGATGTTGAGAGCAATTAAATATACGATATACCAAGCATGCTCCTATGAATTTAATGCAGTGGATTAGGGATTACCTTTCTTCCGTAGAGTCAGATCCGATCTTTCGCGTTTGAATTCCAATCTCTTGATTCAACCACGCAATTTTATTAAATCTGCGGAAACATAAATTAGACAAATACAATTTCTAGATTTAATTAAAATAAAGAAAAGAGAAGAAATATGTTCTGTAGATTAGGCCTTTAGATCTGTATCCCAATGTTGTTCAATCCTGCTACTTGTGAGGATTCCACAGGACTGTGATTGTGTAGGCCAGAGTCGAAACTTCGTCTCCCAAACACACTTGAAGCCGCCGCCCCTTCTCTCTCTCCCTAAGGTTTCAAACTGATTTGAATGTTCTGAGGTGGCTAGGGTTTCAAAGAGAGAGAGTCGTCTATTTATAGTCCTAGGTTTGCAAACCCTAATGGGCTACTAGGCTCAATTCAGCATATTTAATTGGGCCAAACTTGGGACCTAATGCAAATAATAAAGTGGGCCTATGAATTAATTAATTCCCATGTCCACAACCCAGGACACAATTAATTAATTAATATTAATTCTTTTTCACCACAGAATTAATATTAACCTACCCCTTTATTGCCACGTTATGAGAACAGGCTGCATTTACTTGAGAATCCTCATATTTAAGGTTACCGGACATTCATTAATTAATCGAAGCTTTTGACAAGCTCTATCTATAATTAATTAATATCTTATTTTCCTGAGCAGTACCACTCAAACCTTATCACTCGTGCTTGAACTTAATCAGCCTGCAGGACTTTAGCACGATGAATGTTATTGAGCTCCTCAAGGACTGTCCCCCATCCTATTACTCGGATATGGTTACCTAGCTCCAGTCTCAAGCTGCAATACACAAACTGCTGTTACCCAAGATGCGGGTATACGAGCACGTTACTCAGGCTCTCCACCATGGCAAGTCAAAGCAACAGTCAACCTGTACAAGCCCCTGAACCTTCGTTAGGGTTTGGACTCAATCAAGATCGAGATCTTGTATTCTCTGATGTCAGACAATAGAATACATCTCACTGTGGTCCAATCAATACGCCACCGTGCGCACCAGCATATCAAGTAATCAAGACAAATTACTTCTTTTCGACTATGCTGCAGCCTATACCGACAGACTTATCCTCGTACGTTGTCTCGGATGTGATAATATTTATATCTCACTAGGTCAAGTGATCATACTGTCATCTGCGATCTACCACACACAGTATGATCGTCCCTATCGGTGAGATAAGAGGATACCGTTGTTACTCGCATGTAAGTTTGTTAATAGATAGGAAATACTGTTGAATGTATACTCATCATAATAAATGATTTCTGTATACAAAACCCAACAACTGAGCCCATGCAACCAGTACCTCAAAACGTGGTAGCAAATAGGTAGGACAATATTGATTCTCTGGTGGAAAGAATCAATATTAATTAATTAATTATATTCTAGGTTGAATATGAGAATTAATTAATAGATAGGCCTTATTTGCCTTTTTCATTCTGGTCCCTGGTCTGGCCCACGAAAACTCAGGCCCAATAGAAGTACAGAAGTTCATATAAATTGGCCTTAGGTTCTCAGAGCACATACACCACAAGATCATATGTTGCAACACAACAAACCATTATTTTGGGAGTTGTGGTGATCGACTAAGATCTGAGAACGAGTAGGAAATTCTGCTTCTCAACCGGGCAAGGAATCCGAAGGGAATCTTCACCAAATATTCAGATTAGAGTTTGGATACAGATCAGAAGATCAAATCGGACGATCATGTTCTTTCTTCTCTCCCTCTTTGTTTTCGAAAATTATTATTAATTTTCAATGATTTAATTCCTTAATATGTTGGGAATAAATCTTGGTGCGCAGGAAAAGGATCGAGGGTAAAATCTCTGCGCACTCGTTCTTCAGGTTTCTATAATCCAGGTATTCTGCAAAAACCCCCTTTATGCATAATCAATAGGAGCATGCTAGGATTAATCATAGGCATATCAATTCATTTTTGATATTACAGTTAATGATCTCGGCTAACGGATTAAGTGATTCAGTTCACAAATCCCTTCAAGTAGGCGATAGATCTGAGCCAGATGAAGGGAAATTTTATTTCTCGATTGGAGCAATATCCAAAAGCAGTCTTCACCAAATATTTGGATATGAGCAAGAGATACAGATCAGAAGATCACATATGGAGTATCATTCTTCTTCTCTCTCTCTCGTCTCAAGTTTTTTATTTTTATTGTTAAAAATTTAGAGATTTAATTCTAATTTTTCAGGATTGAAGGGATTTGTGAACTGAATCACTTAATCGGTTAGCGAACATCGTTAACTAGAATATAAAAAATAAATTGCTGATTAATCATATCCTGCTCCTATTGATTATGCATAAAGGGGGTTTTTACAGAATACCTGGATTGTAGAAACTTGAAGAACGAGTGCGTAGAGATTTGATCCTCGTTCATTTTCCCGCGCACCAAGATTTATTCGTAACAGAATAAGGAATTAAATCATTGAAAATTAATAGTAATTTTTGAAAACAAAGAGGGAGAGAAGAAAGAACACGATCCTCCGATCTGATCTTCTTATCTGTATCTCAACTCTAATCCGAATATTTGTTGAAGATTCCCTTCGAATTCCTTGCCCGGTTGAGAAGTAGAATTTTCTCCTTGTTCTCAGATCTTAGTCGATCAGCACAACTCTAAAAATACTGGTTTGTTGTGTTGAAACATATGATCTTGTGGTGTATGTGCTCTGAGTACATGAGGCCTATTTATAGGAAATTATGTACTTCTATTGGGCTTGAGTTTTCATGGTTCAGACCAGGGAACACAATGCAAATAGCAAATAAGGCCTATCAATTAATTAATTTAAATATTCAACCTAGAATATAATTAATTAATTAATATTCATTCCACCAGAGAATCAATACTGTCCAACCTATTTGCTACCACGTTTTGAGGTACGGGTTGCATGGGCTCGATATATCCCCACATTTAAGGTTACAGACATTCATTAATTAATTTAAGCTCTGATAAGACATTTAATTAATTATCATCTTATATTCCTGAGTTAATCCACTCAAACCTTTTCACTTATGCTTGAACTTAATCAGCCTACAGGACTTTAGCATAACGAACCTTTTTGAGCTGCTCAGGGAATAACACCATCCTATACTGGATGTGGTTACCTAGTTCCAATACCAGACAATCATACACAAAGTACTATCACCCAAGATACAGATATACAAGCTCAACTAGAGCCTTTCACTGCAACTCAAAGTGATACACAATCTGCGTATACTTCTATACCTTCATTTAGGTTTAGGATCTCATCAAGCCATAGAGATCTAGATTCTTTTAATGTCAGATAAAAGACTCGATCTCATCTTAGGTCCTTATCAATGCGTGCTCCACACCAGCATACCAAGCCATCCAAGATAAGATGCTTATTGCTGCGTATGCTACAACCTACAGCGACAGTTTATCGTGGAACTGTCTCAACTGTGATAATCATTTATATCTCGCTAGGTCAAATGATCCATATGATCCTCCGTGATCTACTACACACCGTATGATCTTCCTATTGACGAGATAAGAGGATAAGAGCGTTTGCGACACATGTTTGTTAATTCAGACAGGAGATGAACATACAACATTTATGATTCCCAATATATTAACCAATCGACCTTCTACATAATATACCAATCAAAATGGTTTCAGTATATAAACCCATTACTACTATCAGCTCGCAGCCTTTGGTTTGCTTCTCAACAACTTATGATCTTGTGGTGTATTGTGATTTGAGAACCTGAGGAGTATTTATAAGAGAATTTTGATTCTCAATGGGCTTGAGCTTTTCACCGGTCAAACCAAGGACTAGTATCAAATATCAAAGAGGGTCTATCAATTAATTAATTATCATATTCAATAAAAAATTTAATTAATTAATTAATTAATATTGATTCATGCCACCAGATAATCAATATTGTCCTACCTCTTTGTTACCACGTTATGAGGAATGGGTTGCATGGGCTCAAGATATCCCCATATTTATGGTTATAGACATTCATTAATTAATTTAACCCACAAATTAATTAATATCTTTTAGTCCTAAGTTATACCACTCAACCTTTTCACTTATGCTTGAACTTAATCAGCCTGTAGGACTTTAGCATAGTGAACCTTTTTTAACTTCTTAGGGAATGTTACTTAAATTCAGAACTAGAAGTCATACCAATATGCTATCATCCAAGATGCAGATATACAAGTACATGTAAGAATCTCCATCATAGCATGTCAAATTGATATACAAACTTGCATATGCCTCTTGAACTTTCGTTAGGCTTTAGATATCAATATACCTCTTGAACTTTCATTAGACTTTAGATATCAACAAGCCATCGAGATCAATATTCTTTTAATGTCAGATAAAAGAATCAGTCTTAGTGAGGTCCTATCAATACTTACCAAACATACCAGAACATCTAGAACCAAGATAAGCCACTAATTATTGACTGTGTAACAGATTTAACCGACAATCTATCATGGGCCTGTCTCAACTATGATAACCATTTATATCTCCCAAGGTCAAGCGATCCATATCTTCCGTGATCTACAACACACTGTATGATCTTCGTATTGACAAGATAAAAGAATAGAGTCATTTGTGATACATGTTTGTTAATTCAAACAGGAGATGTAAATACAACAATAATTATTACCAGTATATTAACCAGAAACTTTGTTCATAATATACCAATCATAATGCTTTCAGTATACAAATCCATCATCTTCTCCTGGTCGTCCGGATGCATCATCTTCGCCTACATATCTTTTTATTTTTTATTTATGTTGTGTTTGTGGTTATTTTTCCATAATTCCTTGGGCACCTTATCCATACTAAATTAAACCTCAACATTTTTGCGCCCACTATGGAGCCCTTGGAGACTATAACTCTTGTTTTGCAGGAAAATGGTTGTAAACATTTCTCCCGGTGAAAAATTAGAACCTTGGATGCACCAACAATCGATCCACCGATGGATACGACTAAGATTAGAAGTTCGCCTATGCTACCTCCACAACCAGCAGTTATTTCACATCCTGTAGTCGTGCATGCTAGACCAAATCAAAGCAAGTCAGGAGTAGGTTGACGTGTCAAACAAGAAACCAAAGGCCATAATGAGATCTTATTAAAAACTACGGAGTAAGAACTCGATCTTTGATTCTTGGGTCGAGCAGAAGATGAAGTACTATGACTCACAACTGCCTTGCATCCCCGACATGCCCGCCTTAGAGAGGATCATATCCAAAAATAGATTTTTCGAGTCTCCTTTTTCCTAGATATTGCAGAGACATAGATGCTAGAGGAGTTCACACAGCCAAGCTTTAACCTATACGATGGGATGACCAATCCGGAGAACCACATAGCACTTTACAAATAGAAGATGTTTGCGAACTCCATACCAGCCGCACTCCGCGAGGCATGCATGTACAAAAACTTTGGATCAAACCTCACCAGACCAACTCTTCGATGGTTTGTGAACCTCCTAAAGATAAGGATAGGGTCATTTTCCAAACCCCACCAGCTATTTTAGAGGTAGTACTCGAGCAGCATGCAACATAACAAGCACCCATATGACCTATATGCGGTGATTGCAAGGTCCTCGTGAGATGCTACGATCATACCTCTCAAGATTCAACAAGAAGTTGGTCACGATGCAAGTTTGACCCACAAAAACAGTTCTCTGAGACTTCAAGAAGGGCCATGATGTTGATTCACATTTGTATAAAGAGATTTTGATCTACCCATGCAACATCCTAGAGGATGCGATCAGCAGGGCCTGGACATTCATCAAGTCGGAGGAGGATAAACTTTATGTAAGATCCCGTCAATCTCTCCTTAGAGAATTGGAAGAGACAACACGGGTGAAGACAATTTGATTATGGTTGTAGAAGATAAATGATTATACATATTTGTATGAGTCGAATCAAATTCATTCCATCCAGATACACTGTTCTACTATTTATTCCTTTTTGCCATTCGATGATTTGTGTACATTATTATTGACTTGAGCGTTAGAGGTAAGTTATCACCGCCCTTCTTGCTTCATGAATTATGATCATAGGAAGCTCATAAGAAAGAAGTTAAAATACCAAGAATGTAGACATCACCGGACATGAGCTATAATTAAGAAAGGACCTCCTAACGTCTATGTCCTGGATCCACCTGAAGGAGTGCTTCAACCTGCCCACCTACGAACGTGCCTGGGGATCCTCGGCATTCTAAGTAGACTGGGCACCTCGACCTTCTCAGCTTACTGGGGTTGTTCAAGACCTCCCCGAGGCACAACCCGAGACTTATCCTGACCACCTCGGCAATAATCTTGGCTTCAGGCGCTACCATTACCTGCTCAACTGTCAAATGCTAGAAGGTACGAGGATCAACCATCAAAAGATGATGGAGTAAGCCAAGAGACAAAGAAGGAGACAAAATACATCGAATGTTTCCTTGAAGTCTCAATGGAGCACAACCTCTTCATAGCTGAGCCATTTCCTGCTCTTTATCCTCTCGACCTATTACGATAAAATATCAACTTCCTGATAAGAGGAGTTGTGAAGAATGACCACCTCCTGAAAGCGAGGAGCCCAAAAAAAGACCAACTCCCAAAAGTGAAGAGCATGAAAAAATGACAAATCACACAAAAAACTCGATAGAATTTCTAATGCAATGCAAGAATAAAATATCAATCCGAGAACTTCTTCATTCGCCCAGTAAAGTATCGGGATACTATTGTAAAGGTTAATAGCTAGGCAAAAAACAATCGTTGAGTAGTTTTTATACTAGGAAATTATGAAATCTAAACTAATTCACTAAGACAAATTAAAAAAAGTACTTCAATCTCCATGACAAAACTAACAATTCACTTAATTTATCCAAACAAAGTCACAAACAATACATGGAAATCACGAATTGATTGAATTTACAATTAAGTGAAGATTGGTATGAACATTTTAATGAACCAATTGAATGCTAGAATGATGCAAACAGAAATTAATTCTCCTAGTAATGATCCATCCACCCTACATTATCTAACCCACTTAGTACCGGTGAATTAGACGTAGATGAGATGAGACTCTCAAGCTGTTACATTATCGAATCAAATCCCACTCCTATTATTTCGTGGATTATGGACATATGAGCTATCCCCGCACATGGATTAGGTCAAAACTCGTATGCAAACACACTAATCACGACATCTAGACTCGTGTATTGGCTGCAATTTTGACGTCAACAATCAAGCAATTGGTTAATGCCTACACTACTTGATTAGGAACAAGCTCTAGTGTGATGCAATTGACTAGGAGAAAGTAAACATTCATTCAATCATAACAATAGATTCAAAACATTGATTATCCAATATCCAAATAGGTTTAGCCTCTCATACCTTTTGTTGATTGCAATTCAATTATAAGAGAAAAGGTAGAAAAGAGATTTTCCCCCAAATGTGGATCTTCTTGGTTGGATCTTCAATCTCCTCTTCAATTTGCATCTAATTGGAGTGATGTTGCATTGATTCTCCCTTGATTTGATGTTTGGAGATGTTTGGAGGTAATTTGGAGTGAGTAACCGTTTTTTTCCTCTTGGATCTATCTAAAATTAGGCAAAAGTTCTTTCCATTTGTGATTTCACACCTTATATAGTAAGTTACCAAACTCCAGGATCGGCCTAACCCACAGCAGCTCGATCGAGATGACATGAAACTGAAAAACCACCAAGGCAGCTCGTGCAGGATCGGCTGGTCTCAAAGCAGATCGACCGAAATTTGCCTCTGAAATGGAGGTTCAGTCGATCTCTGCACAGTTTGGTCTAGACAAGTTAGGCAGAGACGATTCTCGACCAAACCCAAAGTTGTCCGGACCGAAATTTGCCTATGAAATCACCCATGTTGCTCCCCTGATCATCCGGGTTGATCTCTGCAGTGCTAGAACCTCGGATGGGTCGATTTTCCACACAAAACTCAGCAAAAAATGATGAAATATGATCAAATATCATCCTACACAACCCGAACAACACCAAACACAAAAACAAAGCAAAAATACAAGAAGAACATATGATATGGGTGTTAAATGGACACAAAAAGCATGCACACACATCGAATAATAGGTCATTTTACACACATATCAATGACCAACTCCCAAAAGGGAGGACTTTGGAAAATGACCAATTCCCGAAAGCGAGGAGTTTGGAAAAACAACCAACTCCCAAAAGTGAGGAGTTTAGAAATATGACCAGCTCTCGAAAGCAAGAAGCCTGGAAAAATGATTCTATGGAATAATGAAGTACTAGCTAATTGTGCAAAGAATCCAACTGGTGGTCGCCCTATAAGACACTCACCGATGAAAGTCGTGGTTATTGGACCCACAATTGCACTCTCGAGCCAACCTTTTTGTGAGCGGCCAAAGCCTACCCTTACAAGATTCCCATACGGACCTCTGGCAAAGACCACTAGGATCTTTTAGGACTTATGACTAAACACTGTGTGAACTCCTTCAACAGGAACTCGAAGCCTAGCACTTCAAATATGACTGCGCTCTTGAGTTATCCTTTAGTGAGTCCTCATACGGAATCTTGTCACAAATCATATGGATCCGTTGGGAGTCATGCCACTCAATCTACAAGTTTCTCTAACGAGCTCTACGAAGCTTACTCAATATTTTACGAAATTATTTCAATTTTTTGGTCCAATGCAGGTAGACCTTAAAACCGAAGGGGGTATTATTGGGGTTGAGATCTAAGTGGGCTCAGCCAGGCCCATTAAGAGAAGAAGGACCGGGATCTAATTTTAGATTGAGGACCAGGTCAAGGCACAACGTGAAAAAGCTGGTTAACAACCGATGGGGCTTTGTTTGAGCTGCTATTTGATGAAGGTCGCTAAAGGAGGTGTCCAGTTGATCTTAAGAGAAGAACAACTACAGTTGGTCACCTCAAGGTGGTCTCCCAAGATGATAACCAAATGAGGTCATTACCAGTAAGTCGCAAGAGCAGGTCGTGAAAAGTAGGCCTTTAGAGAAGGTCATCAAAGGGGACCTCCTCAAGGAGGTCGCCAAGTAGACCTTCTCAAGGAGGTTGTCCAGTGGAGGTCTCTTATGGAGGTCGTCAAGGTCGTGACCAAGCATATATGGTCTGGCAATTGCAGAAAGAGCGCCAGTAGTTGCATCAACTCCTATATTCGCGGAAGCAGATGGAACTACCACTAGAAACATGAGAACAACTACAACCTCCACTAAAAACTGGGGGAAGATGGCTATTCGGGCTTATATGGCCTTTTAACTTGTATTTGAGCCCCTAGGGTCTACAAATAGAGGGAACCTCATTTTTTTTTAAATCTAATCACTTTTCCACACATAAAAACTAATTTTCTTAGTTGAAACTAAGTTGTAGTATCTGCATGAACTGCTCCAGCTACTTGATCTCGACCTACTATAGTTCATTTGTGCACCTAGTTTTCTCGTATAATAAATGATCATCTATATTTGTGTTTGCTTTCAATATTTTACTCATATGTCTTTTTATTTGTTGCACACATAAACGCTCATTTGCTTAGCTGAAACTCTGTTGTAGCAGCTGCATAACCTACTCCAGCTCCAGCTCGCCCAGCTCCTTATATCTCGACCTGCTATAGTTCACTTGTGCACCTACTTTATTATTTAATAAATGGTCATCTATAATTTTACTTTCTTTCAATATTTCGTTTTTATCTTCTTATTTGTTATTTTTGTTGTGTTCCGATTATTTTTCCTTGGTTCCTTGGGACCGATATCCGTAAATCGAACCTCAACAGTGCTCATCCACTCATGTTCCACATTTTCAAAATAACTATGATTAACAAATTTTTTATTTATTTTGTTCATCCACTCATGTTACAAATTTTCAAAATAACTATGATTTTTTGCGCACAAATTAAAATTCTAAATATTACTAAAGGAAACAAGTCTCTGTGTCGATCGACACAGAGTGTCGATCGACGTGCTTGTGTTGACCGAAATAAAGTTGTGTCAGCCGATATGAATAATTTAATTCAAAATAATTACATGTCGACCGAAATAGGATGTGTTAGTTGATATAAAGCATATGGGTTGATATGGATCATGTCAATCAAAATAGGTGGGCCGAAAGGTGAGAAATTGAATGAAGGATTAGTGTCGATCGATACATGTATGTCTATCGACACAAAACAGTGTCGACCAAAACATAGGGTCATCAACTTTGGCGAGAAAAATGGAATTTTCGCTCAACAGTTATTCGGGCTCGTCCTTTCAATTTCTAAGAATTCGTAATATTTTCTAAACAAGAATAATGAGACTAGGAACGGTTTTAAGCATGTATAATATCAAAACCATGGTAGAATCTTAATATATGCTCAATATTATAAAATGGATCCAAAAATCTCAATATAGACTCAAATGATCACAATATCGATTTCTAGCTTAATAATTGGTTTCTAAGCTTAAAGCCTAACATGCTTGATATGCTCCAATACTCATAAATAAGCTTAGGATCATCAAACTCCAACTAGGGAAAAAATTTATAAACATGCTAAGAAATTGGAATAAACTTGATACAGTTTCAGGTTTACCTCTCGTAGTCACTATAACTTCAATATCTTGATGATTTCTTGCTTTCGAATCAAGATCAAACACTTAAGCAATGAAGATGGAAGAAATGAGTTAGAGTTTTGGAAAAAGAAGAGTTAAAAACCTTAATAAAACCATATTTACCAGAAAATATAATCGCCGAAGACTCGCAGAAAAATGTGTAGAAATTTTGAGAGAAGCGAGTAAGAATGGAAATGAGAAATGTATTATCATATTTATATATGGGGAGGCTTCCCTCAAAAGCTAAAAGAAAAAGTTGTCAATTGATTGTTCCATCGATCACTTTAACGTCAATACTACGTCAATTTTATTGGAAATATATATAGTTTACCGATTTATGCTATTTTTCAATTGAACATCTCCCGATACTAAAATGCCGATTCAAGTAGAGATTATATCGCAATTTAATTTGATTAAATTTATGATTGATAAATTACAAATTCCTATTAAAATCAAATAGAATGAGATTAATAAATTACACCTTCCAATTAAAATAAAAAAGAATGAGAATTAATTCTCAATTAAAAATTTACTAAATCACTCAAACGAGAAAATTCTCAAATTAAAAATTTTCGTAATGAAAAAATTATTTCAATAAATCCAATAATTACATTAAAGTTTTTTAGGGTGGTAACAATTGTTTACCATTTTAATCCATTAAATCAATAGAATTCAAATGTTTATATTTTTTTTTGGCTCATTGACTTTATTTTTTTGGTTAGATTGAGACCTATATTTTACAAATGTTTAATATAATTTATAGTTGTTGTATTTTGCTCCCTTAATAATTTTTTTATTATAATAATGCAATTTTATATAATTTTTAATACTTTTGTGTTATACTTTTTGCATCCAAAGTTATAATTATTTATAGAATTTAAATTTATACTTGTGCGGTTTGTGTTTTAAAGAAGACAATTTTAGTTGACACAGTTATGCAGTACTAGAAAATACAGAAACTCAGAGAGCTTAGTAGAGAGATGGCCTGAACAATTGCCCTTGTCTTCTTAAGACTATCAGATTTTGAATTATGTTCAGGTAACCTATTAAAGATGGAAGGGCTGACTTTTACATAGAGGAAGACCTATGGTAATTTTAAAATCTATCCGTTAGACACATAAATCCAGACGTTAGAATAATGGATTATATTGTCCAATCGTAGCCCATGTTAGACACATAAATCCAGAAGTTAGACACATAAATCCAGACGTTATTACACTAACTTTATGTTAGACTTCTTTTTAGTCCGAGGGATCCCAGTTTGGATAACCTCATACTGACTTGGGCATGTTTGAATGCCTGAGTCTGACTGAGCTTCGATATCTTTCGAAATGCTCATTCTTTAAAGGTAGAGGCTCTGATACTGACTATTAAATGTCATTACAGCTTTGCCCTCATACTGACTTTCCTGGGTCAGTATGGTAAACCCTCATATGGACTAGCCATAGTCAGTATGGAAAATGCCCTCATACTTATTTCTCCTTATCAGTATGGAAATCCCTTGAACTGACTTCTCCTAAGTCAGTTCGGGAAAGCCTCATACTGACTTCTCCTTGTCAGTATGGTAGGACCTTAAACTGAGTGCTCCAACACAATTTTAGGTCAAGGCTAGGTGTGATGATAGTCAGTTCTCGAGCATTCTACTTGCTCGGTATTCAACCTATGTTTTATTACAACTCGATTCCATCCTATACAAGGATTACATATTAGAACTCTAGAAACTAGAAAAACTAACTAAGATGGCTTACAATCTTTGACCCACCAAAACATCAAAAAGTAAAGAATGAATTCTCTAAAAAGAATTCTAACAATTTCCCCCTTTTTGGTGTGGTCAAAGCTATCTGGAACCTAAGCCGATGAGGTGAGGATAACTTTAGAGTTCTTACAGTTTTGACAATGTGTCTCATATAAACTTAGAAAAGTTCCCCCTCTATTTGGGCTTTTTACTTAAGATCTTCTCCTTATAAACTTGGAGAGATATAGCTCGATTGATTTTTTTAGTCAATTTAGAGCAATTAAATCTTAAGAAGGGGAGAGAGTCAGAAGCCTGCTGATTACAATGGATTGTGTATGTTCAGCATTTGAAGAATGAAGACCTTTATTGGACAAAAAGAGATTGTCATCAACAAGTCAGTTTACCCTTTAATAATTTTCATTACAAGTACAGGGATAAACTAACAAAAAGAAACCTATTACATATTTATTACAAGAACTATATTAGGCTGCTTTTGGTCTTCAACTGTTCTTCAAACTGGCTGTTGTTGTAGTCTTGTTCTAAACTCCTCATCCACAAAGGACAGTTGATGCTGTTCTTGGAGTCTCGTCTTCTACGAGTTCTAGGACTATGAAGTCATTGAGCTGTTGAGATGTGATCCTTGTCATTCTAGAAGCTTGACTTTCATCTCAACGTCTCCTGAGGGAGTGTGTGTAGTCTGGCATGCCGTACAGACCTGCATTCCACTTCCCTTACCGACTCTAGCAGCTCTGTACTCGGAGATCTGATGAAGATGCCTAAGGCAATGATGATCGAGCAACTGTGACAAGACGTGGAGGGAACTCCTTCTCTGGTTTTGCAATTGAGATGAGCAAGGAGACCACCCCCACTGATTGTCTTGTATCTCCGGGCTTCTGTGCTCACGCTTCTGATGTCTTCTTCACCTCCCATACTTCTTTTCCCCCTCTTCGACCGCACCGAAAAAGGGTTGTGAGATGATGTTTGGAGGTTTGGGCTCTATCACCATTTTTCCAGATCTAAGGGAAGATTTTGGTTGAAGGAAGGGTTCGACAATGGATATTGGAGAAAATTTTATTTCTTAGAGGAAACAAATGAACCCTATTTATAGCAGAAAGAAAGATCAATTTTAAATGAGGTAGGAGTACCTTGTGACCTTTCTGTTTCTTGATCTTCGGCGACGATTGAGATACATTGCCTCGTGATGCATGTTTCAGATTTGATTGGAGCAACGTGGGTAGGAGTGTTATTCCATGTGTCAAAATCTAATTCATCGATGCAAGATACGCATTAATAGCGATGTAACTGCAGTAATTTTCTTTGGAATTCGAAATCCCGCCTTTCGAAATTCCAAACTGACTAAGAGTCAGTTTATAAACTGAGAGTTAGAACTGAGTTTAATTCCGCATCCGTCCTTCAGAAGTCGTCTATGTATGAAAACGAAAACATGGTTTCTCTTCATCAAGTCAGTTTGGAGCTTGAATGAAGGTGTGATTCTGCTTCTTTGGAGTCTTCTTCGTGCATCGACTTTATGAAAACTAAGAGCTTGGACTCAGTTTTATTCAGAATCATCCCTCTTCGACAAGGACTTCATCAATCTCCAATAGACCAAGTTTGATACAGAGTTCCTTGGATCTGGTCTCTGGGAGAGGTTTGGTGAAGATATCAGCCAACTGATCTTCATTTTGAATGTACTCAACTGACACATCCTTTTTCTCGACATGATGAAGTGATGCTTTATGTCGATGTGCTTTGTTTTGAAATGATGAATTGGGTTTTTTGTGATGCACAGTCACTGCTATTATCACAATAGATTGGAACGCACCAATTTTTTATATCATAGTCAAGCATTTATTGCTTGATCCAAAGCACTTGAGCACAACAGCTTGCTGCAGCAACATACTCCGCTTCCGTTGTAGACATGACTATTGAGTGTTGCTTTTTGCTGAACGACTGAACCAACTAACAAGCTTGTGACCTAGGAACTGACATGTTCCGCTTGTGCTCTTTCTATCGATTTTGCATCCTCCAAAATCTGAATTTGAATAAGCATTGAGAGCCAGTTCGTCAGATTTTGGGTACCAAATACCTAATGATGCCGTCCCTTTGAGGTATTTGACTATTCTTCTGGCAACTTGCGACTTCTTTGGATTAGCTCGAAATCTCGCACATACTCTAACTGAGCACGAGATGTCGGGCCTACTTGCAATTAAGTACAGGATCTGTATGCCATTGGGTTGACTGCATCGTCTTCTTCATTATGGTTGATCTGAGCACTTTGGCTCATTGGAATCCTCAAGGGCTTGGTCTTCTCAGGGCAAAACTTGCTAATCAAGTCCTTGCTATATTTCTTCTGGTTGATGAAAATTCCTTCTTCAAAGTCAGTTTGCCCATAATGCTCATCTCAAAGTTGTTTTGCATCAGTTTGGCAAACTTTTAACACATCTTCAAGTTTTTGCATCCATATATGATGTCGTCGACGTAGATTTGCACCAAGAGGATGTCTGCTCCATCCTTAATTCTGAATAGAGTGATGTTGATTTTGCCTTTCCGGAAACCATTCTTGATGAGATACTGAGATAACGTCTCATACCAACTGTTGGTCCCGATTTTTCAGAGTATAAAACGTTACGCAGCGGAAATAATATTAAGTGTTTTCTTGCACGCTACTTACACACAGCTGACAACTGGCAACTGGTCAGCTGGTGCTGGTTACTCAGTACACAGCTGACAACTGAGACCAGTCAGCTAGTGATTCAAAACTTAGAATATTTAGCCTTGTTTGCACAGTTATATATCAGTTTCAGGATGTACTCCAGCACTTGAGTGCTGGGTTTAAAATATGAATGAAAAACAGAAAGCTGATAAATAACAAAGGATTTTTATAGTGGTTCGATCAATCGATCTACGTCCACTCTCCAGTCGAAGCACTGGAAATTCCACTAAGAGTAATCAGGTACAGGTCTCCTACGATCTATCTCTAGCTGGTGAATGCCTCGTCCACCAGTTCACTAGATCAACCGCTCCCGGTCCTGGATCCTTCTTCAACTCTCCACAGCTAATGGAGTGCGAGCACGTCACTTCAACCTCCACAGCTAGCTAGGTGTTTTAGTTCTCCCAAGAACGTAACAGTCTCTACGGCAGAATGCCCGTAATAACTCAAGTGCTGATAAGCACAGGAGCTGCTGTGAACTCTCTCGAAGGAGAAAGAACACCAAGTGAGATCTTTAACTTACAAGCTTAAAGCTTGAAGTCTCGTGTTTGATAAATAAACACACGGAAAGCTTTATGAAAAGCCTCGAAAGTACTTTATGCGTCTTTGCAATAATTTCAGTTCTTTCGGTGGTTGAGCAGATGAGTCTTATCGTTGAATCATTAACTCGTGGGATCTAATGTTTGAATGTTGGTGGTTGCGACGTATTTATAGCCGCAGGAACCGATTCAAACTTTCTAGCCGTTTGGACGCATCCGGAAAGGTGTCAGACCTCGGATGTCCTTCTGAAGGCGGCAGGTATGCTTTTTCGGAAAGGACCCATACCTACGACCGCTTTATCTGACACAGATCTCTTTGTGTCAGAACGGCTTTATTAGTCAGTCCGAGGAATAAGACTGGCGTCTTGTGACTGATAGACTTTAAGTTATCCTTCCTTAAAGTCATCCTTTGTCAGTCGATTCCTCAGAGAATCTTCTTTTTGTCTCTACTACGCGGGGAGAGAGAATCTGGAATTCTGCTGGTAACATCTGACTGGTAGATCATTCTGGTGATCTTGTGCTGGCAGTCTCTGCTGGTGACTTGCCCTGGCATAATCAAAGTCTACCAAATGTCTGGATGTTAACTCTTTTCGGAATCTCCCATGACTGGTGAAATCACCGCTGGTGAATAGTGTAAGTAGGAACACGTATTCTCCTGGTAAGGTTTGTCAGCCGCCTGCTGATGAAACCCTTCCCAACTGGTGAACAGTAGCCAGTCATAAGCGCTTCTCATGCTGGTGAACAGTGTCAGCACGAGTCTTTGTCAGCCGCCTGCTGATGAACCTTTTCCCAACTGGTGAACAGTAGCCAGTGGTAAGCGTTTCTCATGCTGGTGAACAGTGTCAGCATGAGTCTTTGTCAGCCGCGACTTACAACTCAATAGACCTAAACAGGACTTTACATTTAAGACTAGAGCTATGTAGAGACAACTGACGCTGGTAGGACTTAGGATTTGATCCACCAAAACTACAATCTAAACAAGTAAGCTACTGGGGGAGGAAACCTTAGACAGATTTCCCAACACCAACCTCTGGCTGCTTGCTTCAACCCAAGAAGAGTCTTCCTCAGTTTGTAAACTTGGTTTCCTTCTTCAAAGTCAGGTGGTTGTTCCACATATACTTCTTCTTTCTGCTCACCATTCAGAAAGACACTCTTCACATCCATCTGAAAGACTGTGAATTTGTTGTATGCAGCATAGGCGAGAAATAGGTGAATTGCTTCAAGTTTGGCAACTGGAGCAAAAGTTTCATCGAAATAAATTCCTTCACATTGAGCACATCATTTTGCTACCAGCCTTGCTTTATTCCTTACTATGCTCCCAGATTCGTATCTCTTGTTCTTGAAGACCCATTTGGTGCCGATAATTGACTGATGAGTTGGTCTATCTACTAAGTACCAAACCTCATTTCTCTTGAACTCAACAAGCTCTTCTTGCATTGCATTGATCCAGTCAGTTGACTTCAGAGCATCGCCAATTTTTGTTGGCTCTGAATCCTGAGATATAAAACAAGTTACTAGAGCACTTCCTTGTCTCGTGCGGACTGAGTTGGCGATACTATCCAGCACGGCTTCCTCATGGTCGTTTCTTAACAATTTCCCTTCAGGAGCTGAGTGACTTCAATGGGTTGGACGAAATCTCCAGGATAATTAGTATCGTCTACTCCCGATACTGGAACTTGAAATATGTCATTTTGACTGGGATCTCCTTCTCCAGTAATGACTTCCATATCCTGATTTCTCTTATTTCCTTGAAGCACAATTGGTTGGACATCTTCAGGATGAGCACTTTCATCTTCATGAAGGTCAGTTTGAGTTGGAGACTCTGTTACATTTTGACCCTCAAACTGAGCTCTGAAGTTCCCCCTTGATCAATGTCTGGGTGCATCATCAAAGATCCAAATGCTTTTTTAAGGTCGAATACAGTACTGGCCTCTTCATCTGGAACACTTGTGTGAACATCTACAGAATTTGTCTGAGAAACTTGAGTTTGATCGTCTTTATCAGCACTCTGTTTCTCACAACCATTGTATACGATCCTCACCGAGAAGGTTTAGATCGCAACCCAGGAACTCGAATGGATGCACTCAGACACAATGCGGAAGCAACTAAGGTTGATAACAGGGGAAGATCCAACACCTTTGGATTCGAAATCTTTCAAGTATCGTAGTCCAGACTGAATCTCCTACTACCCAAGAAGCAAATTGATCCAACAACGAAGGATATATGCGAAGACACCACCATTGGATATGGCAGTCTGATTGATTAGTCGAGATTGAATCCCTATTTGAAGATTAGAATTTTGAGTATTTGAGCCTTCAGAAATTAAAGGAGAAAACCTCACAATTTTATTAAAATCTGAAAATTGCAAATTGTTCAATAACAAGGCCTATATATAGGCAACTCAAATCCTAAACTAATAAGGCAATTAATTTAAAAAATAAAAGGGAATAAATTCAAAATTTAATTAAACAAGGCCTAAAAATGTTGGCCCAGAATAACTAAATAAATTAAACTAAGCCCAATCATTAAACATAATTAAATTAATAACTTTTGGGCTTTTGTTTAATTCTTCCAACACCATCGAATCCTTGGAATTATTTGTAGCCCAAATGCCTTTAACCAACAAACTCAATCCAGCCCTCAAAATCCTTGCTCGAGCTCTAGTCATCGGCCCACTCAGAATGTAGACTGGATTGTCTCTCACAGTTGCTACTTGGGCTCCATCATTCCCCTCCTCTTCAAGAGGATTTGTCCTCAAATCCAAGCAGTCTCCTACATCAAAAGGACTTAAATCAACAACATTAAACGTAACACTAACATCATATTCACCTGGTAAGCCCAATTTGTATGCATTATCATTCACTTTCTCCAACACTTGGAAGGGAGCATCTCCACGAGGTAACAACTTCGATCTCCGTAGCAAAGGAAACCTCTTCTTTCACTTATGCAGCCAAACCCAATCTCCAGGCTCAAACAACATCTTCTTGTGCCCTTTATTTGCCTGCTTAACATACTGCTCAGTACGACGCTCAATGTTCTGCGTAACCTTCTCATGAATCTGCTTCACAAAATCAGCTCTTTTATGCCCATCAAGGTTAGTAAACTCTTGTGCAGGTAAAGGAGATAAATCCAAAGGAGTCCAAGGATTAAAACCATACACAATCTCAAAGGGTGAAAACTGAGTAGCAGAATGAGCTGAACGATTATAAGAAAACTCAACATGAGGCAAACATTCTTCCCAATTCTTAATATTCTTCTCTTAAGTACAACTCTCAACAAAGTAGATAAAGTCCTATTAATAACTTCAATTTGACTATCAGTTTGTGGATGACAAGTTGTAGAAAACAATAACTTAAAACCTAACTTACACCACAAAGTCTTCCAAAAGTAGCTCAAGAACTTAGAATCTCTATCAGAAACAATTGGCCTAGGAATTCCATGCAATCTAACAACTTCTCTAAAGAACAAAGCAGCAACATGAGATGCATCATCCGACCTATGACAAGGAATAAAATGAGCCATCTTAGAAAACCTATCAACAACAACAAATATAGAATCAATATAACGTGTTGTACGTGGCAAACTTAGCAAAAAATTCATAGAAGTATCAACCCAAGGTGCAGTAGGGATTGGCAAAGGGGTATACAAACCATGAGAACTAGATCTAGACTAAGCCTGTTTACAAGTAATACATCTAGCACAGATCCTCGCAACATCACGTTTCATGCGAGGTCAAAACAAATGCTCATGCAACACAGCCAAAGTCTTAGCAATACCAAAATGACCCATCAAACCACCACCATGTGATTCTAACAGTAATAATTCACATAGAGAACACCTAGGAATGCACAACTTATTTTTCCTAAACAAAAATCCATCATGCCTAAAGTATTCACCACTAGCAGATGTCTCACATGCAACATAAATATCACCAAAATCCTCATCAGAAGCATACAAACCGTTAATGCACTCAAATCCAAGTAACTTAGCATCTAAAGTAGAGATTAAGGCATATCTCCGAGACTATGCATCAGCCACCACGTTTTCCTTACCTTTTTCTACAAACTCCATCCATCTTGCATGTCTCTTATTTAGCTTGTGCTACCCCTTCAGATGCTTCAGCGACTCATGATTGGTGTGAATAATGAACTCCTTAGCCCATAAATAATGCTGCCACATTTTTAAGGCTCTCACATATGCGTACAGCTCCTTATCACAAGTAGGGTAGTTCAATGTCGCTCCATTCAACTTCTCGATGAAGTATGCCACGAGCCTCTTCTCTTGCATCAAAACTGCACCAATACCAACTCCAGAAGCATCACATTCAATCTCAAATGTCTTAGAAAAATTAGGAAGAGATAGTACCGGGGCATGTCTCAACTTATACTTCAGCAACTCAAAAGCTTTCTCTTGCTCTTCTCCCCATCGGAACTCCACAGTCTTCTTAATCACTTCAGTCAATGGGGCTGCAATGCTGCTGAAATGGGGTACAAAATGCCTATAAAAGCTGGCAAGTCCGTGAAAACTGCGAACATCGCCCACGTTCTTAGGCTGCGGCCACTCCTTGATAGCTCGAATTTTCTGTTCATCCACCTGCACTCCATCTGCACTAACAACAAAGCCAAGAAACACCAACTTATCTATGCAAAAGATGCATTTTTTCATGGTAGCAAACAATCTCTCCCTGTGAAGTACATCCAAAACAGACTTCAAATGTTCAAAGTGATCATCATAACTCCTACTATAAATTAAAATGTCGTCAAAATAAACCACTGCAAATCTGCCAATAAAAGCTCTCAAAACATGGTTCATAACATGCATAAAAGTACTAGGAGCATTGGTTAAACCAAAAGGCATGACTAACCACTCATACAACCCAAGTTTAGTTTTAAAAGCAGTTTTCCACTCATCTCCCTCCTTAATCCTAATCTGATGATAACCACTTCGCAACTCTATCTTAGAAAACACACAAGCACCATGCAACTCATCTAACATGTCATCTAAAAGAGGGGTAGGATGATGATACTTAACCATAATGTTGTTGATAGCACGACAGTCGCAGCACATCCTCATGGTCGAATCCTTCTTGGGCACAAGCAAAACTGGAACTGCACAAGGACTCCAACTCTCCCTCACGTGCCCCTTGGCCAGCAACTCTTCGATCTGCCTCTCCAATTCCTTCGTCTCCTCTGGACTGGTTCGGTAAGTTGGTCTATTCGGAAGGGTTGCTCCCGGCACAAAATCAATCTGATGCTCAATCCCACGAATGGGTGGCAGCCTGGCTGGGGTATCATCTGGAAAAACATCCTCAAAGTCCTGTAAAAGAGAGGAAATAGAAGGGGGTAGAGAATCAGGAATGTTAGATAAAACCATGTTCTCCTTGTAGATCAACAACACCATTGCTTTCTCCTCCTGAACCGCCCACTTCAGATCCTCAACCCTAGCTAGAAAGGACTGCTGCACCACCCCTTTCTCCTTATTTTCTCATGGCTGCACCTCTTGGCCCGACTCCTTCTACAACAGGACTTGATCCTCATAGACTTGTTTAGGGGTCAGAGGAACAAGTGAGATCTTTTTTTGCTCGTAGTCGAAGGAATACTTGTTCGTAAAGCTATCATGCTTCACACACCTTTCGAACTGGAACGGACGCCCCAAAAGTATGTGACTTTCCTGCATGGGAATCACATCACACAACAACTCATCTTGATAGCTCCCTATACAAAATGGCACCTTGACTAGCTTCACCACTTTGATGACACCACTATCATTCAGCCACTGCAACTTGTATGGCATTGGGTGCTTCATCACCTGTAACCCTAATTTCTGCACTATTGACTGACTCGCCACATTTGTGCAACTACCTCCATCTATAATCATACTGCAGACTTTATCGTTGATATGACAACATGTATGGAAAATGTTCTCCCTCTGCTCCACATCTCCGGCTGCAGGCTGTGCATTTAAAGCTATTCTCATCACAAAATTCAGCGCTACAGGCGCCTCAATCTCTTCTTCATCTTCATTAGGATCATCCAAATAAGGCATCTCTGGGTCAGTCTCTTCATCCGTCACAATCTCTCTGTCATCCCGAATCACCGTGACTCTCCGATTTGGGATATCATAGCAATATGCCCAAAACCCTGACATTTATAACACTTGCAATCTCTATTACGAAAGTCAGTGGTAACAGTTTTACCTTGAGCTGTGGAATCTGACGTGGGCTTCACAAATAACTTCTTCTCCCCTCGAGGTTGCGCATCCTCCTTCTTCAATGGAGCTCGTTTTGGTTGTGAACCACTCCCAGTCCGGTATTCTCTCCAGCCTGTAGGGTTTTGCCTCGTATTACTGTCGTTGCCCCTCCTCTTGAGCTGTCCCTCAATCTTGATTGCCATGTGGACCATGTCATCCAGCTCGACATAATACTGCAGCTCCACCGTATTCCGAATCTCCCAATTCAGTCCAGCCTGAAAACTAGCCATCGTTGCCTCTCTATCCTCCACTACATTGGCTCGGATCATAGCCACTTCCATCTCCTTATAGTAATCATCCACACTCCGACTACCCTGCCTCAAACTCTGCAACTTGTTATACAGCTCTCGGTAATAATGATTCGGCACAAAGAGCCTCCTCATAACATCCTTCATCTCATCCCATGTCTCTATAGGTCTCTCCTTATTCCTCCTTCAACTACTGACCAACTGATCCCGCCACACAAGAGCGTAATCAGAGAACTCTACTGCAACCAGCTTTGCTTTCTTCAACTCAGAGTAGTTGTGGCACTCGAACATCATCTCCACCTTTCTCTCCCACTCTAGATACAATTTGTGGTCATTCTTTCCCTGAAAGGACGGGATGTTCATCTTGATTGTCCCCAGATTTTTATCATATGACTCCCCATAGGCATAGTCATGGGCACCCTCCTCATATTGAGGATTTTGTCTCCTATACGAGCCTCTGCCACCTCGGTTGGCACGTCCTCCTTTCCCAGAACTCTTATGACTATCAAATGAGTCTTGTCGGGTCTTTTTTTGTAACAGAGATCTCAAAGTCATCCATTCGCTGATGCATGACATTAATCTCACTCTTCAGCAACCTAACCAATTCAAATTTCATGGCCTCCATCATGTACTTGACCTGACCACCACTAACACTATCATCTCCTTTCAACTTCTAAGAATTATTACTTTTAGGCATACCTTAAAAAAAAGGTTAGATAAACAAAACAATAGAAGGACCTCACCACCTCACATACACTCGTGTATCACTCAGTTATGTCAAAGCACTCACACTCGTGTATCACTCTCAGTAAAAATGACTTTTTTAATCCCTCTAATAACCTCACACTCTCTTGTCTTTTACCACTCTTTTCTCCTTTCCGAAAGACTCAAAAATTCTTATAAAATTCCACGGACTTCAATTCGACAAACCAATAGGACGGGAAGACTCTAGACGACTCTAGTAAGGTAAATGACCAAAAACAAATGAAATTTTTTTTTGTAAAAACTTTCGGAGGGCAATAACTACTCCAAAACAAAGGAATTTGACCAAAAAGCACCTTATGTCATGCAGCTGTGAGTCTTGTAGAGCTCGTCGAGTCATTTTCGAAAAGCACAATTAAGCCAAAAACGGACACCAGACACAAAAGTTACGACAAAAACTGAATTTACCGACGAAAATGACAAAAAGGCACTAGTAGAAATCAAAAAATTAGGGATTTTTTATTTAATTTTACTCCCCCTCTTTTTTTATTTTCCCAACACTTTTTTTCGATTTTTTAACGAATATTTTTTCTCTTTGAACTCTTTCTTTTATTTTTTTGTTCGATTTTTTTTTCAACTTTTTTTATATGGCAATTACCCAATTGTTTGGTAATCCAAGAAGGAAAATATTATGGCCAAGGGAATTACCAATTTTACTTGGCAAACAAAAGGAAAATATAGAAAAGGAAAATATAAGATAAGGAAAGATTTGAATCTACATGGTAAGGAAGATAATTCAAATCTTGACTCAAGAAACTAACAACTGAAACCCTAACACACCAAAATTTTTGACCCCTAAATCAGAAAGCAGACACACGACACGACAAGAAGAACACGAAAAAAACACGCACGAAATAGAACAAAGGACACGAACCCTAAATAAGCAAGTCTCGAATTTTTTTTGTATTAATTTTTTTTGACACAATAGACACGAAAATTGAATAACAAAGAGAGGAAGGGTACGACCTGGATATTGATACCAAAATGATACGATCCTCGCCGAGAAGGTTTAGATCGCAGCCCAGGAACTAAAACGGATGGACTCAGACACGACGCGGAAGCAACTAAGGTTGATAATAGGGGAAGATCCAACACCTTTGGATTCAAAATCCATCAAGTACCGTAGTCCATACTGAAATTCCTACCACACAAGAAGCGAATTGATCCAACAACAAAGGATATATGCAAAGACACCTCTAATGGATATGACAGTCCGATTAATTAGTCGAGATTTAAATCCTAATTGAAGATTAGAATTTCAAGTATTTGAGCCACCAGAAATTAAAGGAGAAAACCTCACAATTTTATTAAAATCTGAAATCTGCAAATTATTCAATAACAAGACCTATATATAGGCAACTCAAATCCTAAACTAATAAAGCAATTAATTTCGAAAATAAAAGGGAATAAATTTGAAATTTAATTAAACAAGGCCTAAACATGTTGGCCCAAAATAACTAAATAAATTAAACTAAGCCCAATCATTACGCATAATTAAATTAATAACTTTTGGGCCTTCGTTTAATTCTTCCAACACTATCGAATCCTTGGAATTATTTGCAGCCCAAATGTCTTTAACCAATAAACTCAATCCATCCCTCAAAGTCCTTGCTCGAGCTCTAGTCATCGGCCCACTCGGAATGTAGGCTGGATCGTCTCTCACAGCTGCTACTTGGGCTCCATCAATTGTTAAGAGCAAGATCACCAAGTTCCAGTTCTTTCAAAGTTTTGTGCACTAAAATAGACTCATAAAAAACAACAGAGCATGTAACTTCCACAAGTCTAGTTGTCTTGTTGAGTACTCTGTATCCCTTGTATGAAGGATGTCCATATCCAGGGAACACTCCTTCATCTACCTTGGGACTGAAAGTATTCAGTTTTGACTTCCCATTGTTATGGATGTAACATGGTGAACCAAAATTACGAAGATGAGCTATAGAAGGCTTACAACCATAAAAGACTTCGTACGGGGTTTTGTGATGGCGGCTGTTGATGGCGCTCCTGTTCTAAGTGTAGCATGCTGTCATAAAGACTTCTCCCCAATAACCTTCTTCCAAGTCTGCTTCGGCAAGCATGGTTCTGACTGCCTCCTTCAGTGTTCTGTTTCTCCATTCAGCAAGTCCGTTATGCTGAGGCGTCCTAGGAGCTGACTTTACATGAGCAATGTCAACATCAGCGCAGAAATCCAGCAGTGCACCATTGCAAAACTCAGTCCCGTTGTCAGATCTGCTTCTTTTTAAAGGAACACGCTGGTGAAGGCGGATCGTCCCCACGATCGATGTTGGATACCAAACGTACACATACATGGTTTAATTAAATTATATCAAGGAGGTCAAGAATTACCAATAGATCTATACAGATCTGATGATCGATTCCACTGGAGATCTTCTAGCCTGTGTCCCACGAACCACGATCGGATACCGGGTGGACAGCAATCCTCCGAATCGTAGATGCCAACCAAAACTAGATCTACAATGTTTGAGAGAACTAAACCTTAACCGTCGCTCAACACAAGAGCTTATGAAAAATGACAACTTCTAGACAACTAGGGTTTTTCTCTCAACCATAAGATCCTATTTATAGGCAACTTCTAGGGTTTCTAGTTGGGCCAGGCCAGGGATCTCTAGAAGGTATAGGATTGGGCCTCCCATAAGTCCAAACACATATATTCAGCCCAGAATATAATTTGAACTTATAACATTAGTTCATTCCACTAGAGAATTAATGTTGCAACTGTCATCCTATCCCGATGTGAATCAGGGCTTCTATTTGACTTAATTAATTCCCCGTGTTTAAGATAATGCACATCCATTAATTAATTAAAAGCTCTGACAGCATTAATTAATTAATATCTTAATCCTTAAGTAGCACCCGCTCAACATTATTATCATATCGGAATAAATTCCACTTGCAGGGTTTAATACGATAAAACTTATGATCTCCTTAAGGGGATATCATCAACCTGGATGTCCAGGACACGGTGCCCTAATGTGACTCTATAAATAAATACAAATAATGTTGTTACCCAAGATACGGAGCATATTGAATCATCCTTTTGATTCTCACCCACGGTAAGTCAAAGTAACAAACAATCTTTGCATATATCTAAATATCACATCTAGGGTTAAGAATTATCAAAGTCGCCGAGACCTTGGTTCTTCATAGTGTCAGAACAGAAGAACATGTCTCACCGCGATCCATTCAATGCGACACCACGCACTAGCATAAACTAATAACCAAGACTAGTTATCTCAAGTTTATACTACAACTTAAAATGATAGTTTATCCATAACTATCTCAGTTGTGAATACGTTTTATATATTATAAGGAAACCAACAATGCGATCTTCAGTGGGACGACGCACCCACCACATTGTCTACAATATAGAATAAGTGGATATACATGCAATCATAAGATTGCATCAATGTGATAACGTTTGTTTCAGTTATTTACAGGAGATTAAGTACATGACAAAACTTTCTTTACAGTATACTCCAACAATCTCCCACTTATACTAAAGCTAAACTTTTTGTATACACCATGTCATTACAAATCTCCCACTTAGACTTAAAGTGTAGCTGCAATGTATCGTTTAACCAAGACCCTTTACGTGTTTTCCGAAGATCTAAGTTTCCAAAGTATTCGTGAAAGGATCAACCAGATTATACAACGACACAAATTTTCCACAGCCACGTCACCTCTCTTTACGATATCTCGTAAAATGTGGTACTATCTCTCTCTATTTGTTTACTTGCCACATGGGCTCTAGGTTCTTTCGAGTTTGCTACTGCACCAGTGTTGTCACAATATGTCGTGATACACTTAGGCATACTCACAAAATCAACCTCAAGTCCAACAAGAAGCTTCTAAGCCAGATAGCTTCTTTGGCAGCCTCTAAGGCAGCCACGTAATATGGCTCCACCTCCCAAGGTAAACATATAACCCGAGGTTAACTTTCTCATATCTCTATTAGCTTAAAATCTGAATTTGAATAACCCAAAGGGGTCAGACTATCTAATAGGTAAACCAACATATAATCTCGAGTTCTTTTCAGATACTTGAGAACATATTTTACCGCAGTCCAGTGCCCCAGACCCGGATTAGATTGATATCTTGCCATCATGCCAACTGCACAATAGAAATCATGTCTAGTACAGAACATAGCATACATAAGACTTCCTACTGTCGTAGGTTAAGGAACCTTAGCAATCACCTCTATCTTGTCAGGCATTTTAGGACATGTGTCTTTAAATAGAGGAACTCCATGTCACTAAGGTAGAAATCCTTTCTTGGAGTTTTGTATGCTATACCGGACAACAACAGTGTTGATGTAGGAAGCTTGGTACAAATGCAATATTCTCTTATATTGATCATGAATGATCTTAATACCAAGAATGTACATAGCATTTCCAAAATCCTTCATCTGTTACTGTTTTGACAACCACACCTATACGTCCGACAATACCCTCAAGTTGTTGCCAATAAGAAGATATCGTCTACGTACAGTACTAAGAATACCACCACGTTTCCATTTCTCATTTTTCTACACACAACTTTCATCTTGACATTTTTCAAATCCAAGGATTTGATTGTCTCGTCAAAATGAATGTTCCAAGATTTAGAAGTTTGTATAAGTCCATTAAGAGACTTCTTTAACTTCCAAACTAGATGCTCTTAGCATTTCCTTACATAACCTTCAGGTTACCGCATATAAATGTCTTCATCCAGATTTCCATTAAGGAAAACTGTCCTAACATCTATTTGCCAAACCTTAAAGTCCATGTAATTTGCTATGGATAAGAGAATACAGATCGACTTTAGCATGGCTACATGAGAGAAATTATCATCATAACTGATTCTCTCTAATTGAGTGAATCCCTTCGCCACCAACCATGCTATAAAGGCGATGACCTTTCCGTCAGATCCTCTCTTACACCTATAGACCCATTTACACCTAATGGCTATATTGCCTTTAGGAAGGTCTAAAGGTAGTACCCATCCATAACATCTATAGATTCAATATTAGAATCTATAGACTTATGCTAAGACATCGCATCTACATATTGAACTGCCTCTTTGTCCGTTCAGGGATCTTTCGCTTCATGTTCACCAATGTGGACCAAGTTCGAAGACTCTCCCATACCCATGAAATGATTCGCCTCATGTTCACCAATGTGGACCAAGTCTGAAGACTCTCCCACACCCATGAAACGATTAGATTGAACAACTCTCCCACTACAACAAGGCAGTACATGTGTAGATACACCAAAGTCAACACGTTGCGCAGTCTTTTGTGGTATAACACTCAGTACACTCGATGTACCATTATCTCCTCTTTACTCATTAAGAATGATCTTACTCTTGGATTTATGCTCACTTATAAAGTTCTCCTCCAAGAATCGGTCATTGGTATTAGCCACCACCCTCTGATTCTTTAGGACTTTAAAAGTAACCGCCTTTCGTACCCTTAGGATATCCTATAAACAACCGTACATCCATTCTAGGTGCCAACTTATCAATTTCTTTATCCAACACATATGTTGGGCAACCCCAAACCAGAATATGGTTTTAAACTAGGCTTTCGCCCAGTCCACAATTCTATTGGAGTGTTTATAATCGATTTAGAAGGTACTAAGTTTAGAATGTATGCTGTTGTTTCCAAGGCATAACCCTTTAAACAAAATAGGCAAAATGGCAGAACTCATCATCGACCTCACCATCTCCAAAAAGAATTATGTTTCTTCTCTCTTCTACGCCACCTCGTTGGGGAAAAACAGGCGTAGACAGTTGAGATGTAATCTCGTTATCCAATATGTATTGCCTAAATTCAGCACTGAGGTATTAGAAACTACAATAAAATCGTAGTGACTTGATACTTTTACCTTTTCAATTCACCACTCCAGTCATAAATTCTTTGAACTTGTCAAATCATTCAGACATGTGGCGCATCAAGTAAATGTATCCAAATCTTGAGTAAATATTCGTGAAGGTCACGAAATACTCAAGACCACCTCTTGCTTGAATAGACATAGGCCCACACAAATCAGATTGAATCATTTTCAACATATCATTGGCTTTAAACCCATAGCCTTAAAAAGACCTAAATGTCATCTTACTCTCCAATTAGGATTCGCAGACTAAGAATGGTTCAACTTGGAGAGATTCCAATGATCCACGACTTATCAGTCTTTGGATCCTAGTCAGATTAGCATGACCCGGTTTTAGATGCCAAATATATGTTTTATTCAATATAGAAGAAACTATTCTTTTAAACTATGAATATGCATGAGTTTTAGTTGCAGAACGATGTACACAAGTAATAGTATATAAGGAGTTTTCCAACATGCCAGAACAGATAAAAGAGTTATTTCTCATAATAACATCATTTTTATTAAAATTAACCGAATATCCATCCAAAAATAGTTTTCAAAGCTGAAAATAAATTCTTTTGAAAACTAGGCATGATTAAAACATCCTTTAATGCTATAACACAATCCGAGAAGGATTAAGTGCATATCTCCCACTGCAACAACCACCGCTCTAACAGCATCTACCAAGCTTACAGTTATCTCGTCTTGTCTGCATGAAACCATGCTGACTAAAACAAACATGATCAATGGCACCAATATCTACTATCCAAGATATAGTAAAACAAGCCGCAAGACATGTTTCAACAACTAAAACAAAAGATGTACACGAGATACCCTTCATTAAGAGGGGACAATTATATCTGTAATGCCCAGACTAGTTGCATCAGTAACACTTTCCCTTTAGCTTCATGACACCACCAAAAAGTGTCATACTACCATAAAGTATTACTTATTTGCTCCCACTGTTCTTTTTCTTTTGTGACATCTTCTTCTAACCATCATTACACAAAGAAGATGATGCTTCAAAAGAAACCAGAGCCAGTGATCTCTTACCCGTGAGATCCTCCACTATAATCAAGCCAGTAAGAAACTCAGCAATAGAGTACTATTTCTTACCCATGATTACTTTCAAGTGGAAGTAAGAGTTCAAGAGACCTCGAGTAGGTGTCTTGAGTACAAATATGTACTCTTTAGCAACCAGTACTATATCCAGATTTATTTCCAGTCCAAACAAATTAGACCAATAAGCTTGTTATGATAGAGAACAGTCATAAGCGGATTAAACGACATGATGATCACTGAAATAAATTAAATGCAAACACGTAAGCATTTAAATCACAATAATTGAAGCATAAAACATGGAAACCTTCAAAACCAATGTTTAATTCAACCTCCAACAACCCAACAAATATATATGCAAGCCACGGTGGGTGGACGTTTACACACATATCCATTGACCAGACAAACTATCTTTAATTCCAATATCACGTCAACATCTACTTTATGACGAATGGAATTAATAGTCGGACCATTTAACAGGCCATGTGAATTTTAACAGAGACTCCGTTGGGGAGTTATATAGAAATTCACATCTAAGTGATGACCACAATTTAACCAATAAAGGAAATCATTTTACAATTGATGATCTTACCGTTAGGACTTTACATCACTTGCAAATAATTTCTTAAGGTTATCTTGAATTAAATCTTTACCAATGAACCATGAATGACACATCCTCTAGGGGGAGACTCCCAGGGTCCCGCGATTGCCACACACTTCATTTAAAGATAAAATCCATTTTTATTAGAAGTCTTATCCAATGAACCAGTGAATGTTGTATCCTCTAGGGGAGACTCCCAGGGTCCCGCGAACAACATCCACAATCACTTATAAGACCAATCATGGAGGCCTAAATAAATTAATTAAAATTTATTTTAACTCACTTAGTCATTTTAATTTGAAGGTTTTTGACAGCATGCAATAAAGAATTAAATAAATCCTAGCATGCTCCTAACATGTAAAACATACGACATGCTTAGAAAATAAATACACATCATGCAAGAACAAATAAAATGTCCTTGTGGCCCCAAGATGTGTACCTGCATATCTACCTATTCTATTACATGAATCGGATCCGGGCTTTGAACAATTCAAATTTGGGCTTTTGAATTTACTGCGAATGGCCTTTTTCGAGCCACCGTTGCTACCAAACGATGCACAGTCAATGGTCGAAACTTAATGGGCTTTGAAGACCAAATTTTGGACTTCCATCTCCAACCAACGGCACCGGAGATTCACGCTCGAATCGCCGCAAATTGGCCGGAGCAAATGGCTAGTTGAGCAGCCTGGGCGAAAACCAGTGCACAGGGCACTTTTCTCGCCTACATTCCCATTGATTCCAACGACAATCAAGCCGGTAACCTACTGGGCCTTAAAGCCCCAGGTTTGGACTACAATTCCATGTCATCGGTAATGGAAATCCATAAATGGAAGGCCTCCAAATGACCACGAAAAACGTCCACCTACATGCTGTTAACACAGAAAATTAGGGTTTTATGGCGACTAGGTCGACTTCGTTGGCCCATTACACCGTCATAATCGATCATCAACCTCCCAAACCTACTGGGCATTGAAGCCCCTAAGTATGGAAAGTAAGATAAAATCGTTGGAATTACAGATACGACCTGAAATAGCCTCCAATCAACGTGCAAAATTAGCCTACACGCAGACAGAATCGCGAGATTATAGCGAGTAGCCAATTTCACGCATCAATTGCTATTAATCCCGCCGCAATCAATGCTTATCAATCTATGGGCATTGAAGCCTGAAGAACGATCTTTCATTACCCATAGCCGGCATCGGCGATACATGCCGTGATTGCCGCCGATCGAGCAAAGAAAATGGAGACGTACAATTGTCGCGCGGAAATTTTGAAAATTCCCAGAATTGTCGCGCAACAACCAGACTTCACGCCCTCGCCGCCGTCGACTCTGCCACCGTCCAGGCAAACCTCCGACATCCTGGTGGTCACCTACCACCAGGCTACCACTTATAACCACCACCATCGCCGATCGCCGCCCCACCGTGCGTATGGGACGCTGCGAAGACAGGCTGCTGCACAGCCTCAAATCACGCACGCACAGCCGCTGCTGCACCGCCTGCCATCGCCGTTCCTGGCCGTCAGTGGTGCGGCGGCGATGTCCACCGACCCAGCTTGAAGCCCCATCGGCCAGTCAACTCTATCGATAAGCCGATAGGCCGTGGCTGAGCCACAAATAGCCCCTGCACGACTATGATTTGACAGTTTTCTGTCGATGTTTGTTCTTCGTGTTCTTCGATTCTTTGTCTCATTTTTCGCATCAAATTACATAAAAATTGATACAAAGTTACAGGAAATAAAATTACATCATTTCCTACACTAACCACAGATTTTCTCGTGGTGAAAAATGATTACGAACCGCGAATAAACCATCGCGCCAAAACTAAAAAAAACGGGAGCCATGAGGAACAACAAAATATATAATATATATAAAACATCGACGACATGCTTAAATGATTTAAAATACAATAAACCAACTGCACGTTTCAGGCAGAGCCAACAACCATGAACGAGGCTTTGATACTAATTGAAGGAAAACGCCGGTGAAGGCGGATCGTCCCCACGATCGATGTTGGATACCAAACGTACACATACATGGTTTAATCAAATTAAATCAAGGAGGTCAAGGATTACCAATAGATCTATATGGATCTGATGATCGATTCCACTGGAGATCTTCTAGCCTGTGTCCCACGAACCACGATCGGATACCGGGTTGACAGCAATCCTCCGAATCGTTGATGCTAACCAAAACTAGATCTACAATGTTTGAGAGAACTAAACCTTAACCGTCGCTCAACACATGAGCTTACGAAAAATGACAACTTCTAGACAACTAGGGTTTTTCTCTCAACCATAAGATCCTATTTATAGGCATCTTCTAGGGTTTCTAGTTGGGCTAGGCCAGGGATCTCTAGAAGGTATAAGATTGGGCCTCCCATAAGTCCAAACACATATATTCAGCCCAGAATATAATTTGAACTTATAACATTAATTCATTCCACTAGAGAATTAATGTTACAACTGCCATCCTATCCCGATGTGAATCAGGGCTTCTATTTGACTTAATTAATTCCCCGTATTTAAGATAATGCACATCCATTAATTAATTAAAAGCTCTGACAGCATTAATTAATTAATATCTTAATCCTAATGTAGTACCCGCTCAACATTATTATCGTATCGGAATAAATTCCACCTGCGGGGTTTAATACGATAAAACTTATGAGCTCCTTAAGGGGATGTCATCAACCTGGATGTCCAGGACACGGTGCCCTAATATGACTATATAAATACATACAAATAATGTTGTTACCCATGATACGGAGCATATTGAATCATCCTTTTGATTCTCACCCATTATAAGTCAAAGTAACAAACAATCTTTGCGTATATCTAAATATCACATCTAGGGTTAAGAATTATCAAAGTCGTCGAGACCTTGGTTCTTCATAGAGTCAGAACAAAAGAACACGTCTCACCGCGATCCATTCATTGCGACACCACGCACTAGCATAAACTAATAACCAAGACTAGTTATCTCAAGTTTATACTACAACCTAAAACGATAGTTTATCCATAACTATCTCAGTTGTGAATGCATTTTATATCTTATAAGGAAATCAACAATGCGATCTTCAGTGGGACGACGCACCCACCACATTGTCTACAATGTAAGATAAGTGGATATACATGCAATCATAAGATTGCATCAATATGATAACGTTTGTTTTAGTTATTTACAGGAGATTAAGTACATGACAAAGCTCGCTTAAAAGTTCGCTTTACAGTATACTCCAACACTTTTGACAGTGACTCCTTTGCTGTTTTGCACTTGAAGGATGAGCTCTGGAAGCTGAATATTTACTTCATCCTTTGTTATAAGCAGCCTGACCCAAGTGTATCTGGAGTAGTCGTCTACTACAACCAGAGTGAATCTTTTTCCTCCAATGGTTGGCGGCTTGACTGGTCCAAATAGATCCATATGTAGTAGCTCGAGGATCCTGCCCGTGCTTGCTGTGATGGTTTGATTTTTGAATGATGCTCTATTTTGCTTTCCCATCTTACATGCTCTGCAGACACCTTCTTCCTTCTTGAAACTGACTTGTGGTAGGTCTTCCACAAGTTTGTGCTTGGCGAGATGTCTGATTAACTGAAAATTCAGATGGCTAAGTCTTTTATACCATAGCCAGTTGACTCCTTCTTGGGATGAGCTTGTTGCGACAAGGCACGTGTCAGGCTTTCCACTCTCCCAATCCACATAGTATAGACTTCCTTTCTTCACACCTTTCAGTACAGTCTCCTTGGAGTCTTTATCATTGATCCAGCATTCTTCTTCGGCAAATGTCACCTCATATCCAGATTGAATAAGTTGACTCACACTCAGCAGATTGTAGTGGAGATTGGTGACTAAGGATACATTGTTAATGATGATTCCATTCCATTCCAAGAATCGTTTGCCAGTTACTCTGCCTTTTGAATCATCTCCAAAACTAACAAGTGGTCCTCTTGTCAATCTCAGTTTTGAGAGAAGACTATTGTCACCGGTCTTGTGAGATGAACATCCACTATCCAATATCCAAGCTCTTTTCTTCTTTTTAGATTGGCCTTGGTGACCCTGTAACTGCAAAATAGATAAGGTTAGACATAAGGTACCCGTGTTTCTGTGGATCCTGCAGGGTTAGTCTTATGGATCCAGCCTTTGGGAATCCATACTTGCTTCACCTTGAACCTAGGTGTCGCAATGTCATCTACCTTTCTCTTCCTCTTCAAATAATTGATGCAATTTTTGTTCATGTTTGAAGTAAGGTAGTGAGTGTGTGAAACCTTGTGAGAAACTGAGTTTCTAGGAACTGACTGCCTAGAAACTGAGTTTTTGTTAGGTTCTCGGAAATTGAGTCCGGAGTGTACAGTCAACCTAGTCCTTAAAATGGAAAGATGATTGGACTCAGACCTCGTATAGTTGTTCCTCCTATATGAAAAAGTTCTCCACTCATACGAATTATGAGCTGGGAACCTCGGATTTCTAGAATCCGAAAATGAAATTGACTTTCTATAAAGTCCAGTTTTGTCTATTGAAGTGGGTTTCCTAGCATTCTGAACATTCAGCTTATCCCACTTCCTAGGCATTATGGGCATCATCTCAGGTTTGTTCGACTTGTAAGTCAAACCGTTTCTAAACTTGGGATTCGAGGTTAGTTTTTGTTACAGAAGTAATGGATGGGGAATTTTCATATATTATTGATAAAGGTATTACACCTATATATGCAAGAATACGAATCTATTCTAGGGAAAACCAATTAAGATACCATTACACATAAATGACAAAATAAAATCGCAATAAAAATATGATCAAAATAGTTCAAATTGCAACATTGCCTTTAATTTTGACAATAATCGGAGGTAACACTTGAGCGTCTTTAGCAACCGGTGCACCACAAAATTGTTCAAACCTTTTCTTCTTCAATGCTAAATGATTACATTTAATAATGCCATCATCCAACTTCTTTATTCCAGGAAATAGTGTTGTCAATATCTCCTTATCTCTACTAATCTTCTCAATACAATTATCATTCAATACCTGCAAAATATATGATCATGAATATCATGTAAAAAATGAACAACTTTCAAATATAAAATAAACAATAGCTAGAATAGATTTATAAATACAATTGATACATGAAACTTTACTTTAATGTACCATATTTATTTGAGATAAAACGAAGTGAATTCACAAAAAAATAAAAGACAACATTATTGTAATAGACATCATAATCTTACTTTAATGCACCATATTCGAGATAAAATGAAGCGAATTCACATAATAATGAAAGATGATATAATTGTAACAAATATGGGAATTTTACTTTAATGCACCATAGGTGAACTAACAAAAGAAGCAAATTAACGAACATGAATGTGATCGAGAATTGGAACTTATTCAATAAGGTATTAGAAATCTCATTCAAGAAATTAGAGATTTGATTGATCGCACATATTCTGAGAAGAAATCTTATCAAGAAGAAGAACCAAGAAATAGGTTCACGCATAAATACATTACAAACTTGATTGTGAATTAAAAGAGATTTGATTTAATAAAACATGTTAAATTACAAGATTGTCCTTAATTATCTAAAATGCAAGCGAGATGAGATAAAATGAAGACAGAAAATATTAACCCTTGATCGTTGATATGCACAATTTAATGGCTAGGATATATTCTCATTTCTCACATTAACAACAATTTTCATATAATCAAACCCCTCTCTCTCTCGATATATATATATATATATATATATATATATATATATATATAGTAGTGATCATATGAGAATAGTTTTTAGTATGAGAAATGAGAATAAATCTTAGCCTTTGATTTTGTGATTTCAACTCTCATGATCTATTTGACTCCGTGTGCAGTTTTCCTCGATTAACCTGCAGTTTTGCAAAATTAAGGTTATTTTTGTAATTTTAGCTTTTTTTAAAAATCTGAAATAGTATCTCATTAGATTTGTTATTCATTTCTTCGTGCGATTTAATTTCTTCTTCCTTCTTCGTTCGATTTGATTTATATTTCTTCTGTCGATCAGATTTTTTTCTCTGTTTCTGGATTTCGCATTCGTGTTCGGTCTCGACTTTGTTAATTATGCATGAATATAGATTAAAAAAATTTGTTTTATTCAGATAGACGTTCATTTTTACTATTATATTGTGCATCTTTAGTATTAACTTTGTGCATTTTTGTATCTTACAGGTTCATTTATTCCAAAGTGTGTTGATGAGATGAAGCATTAATTTTAAGGGCAGAGTTTTTAAAACTATTGATGTTGGTATTGAATTTTATAAAGACTACACTGGTGTTGCTGCTTTGAAGAAGAAGATGTTTAATTTTTTTAAATTCGTATTTATGTAAAAATGAAGTAAATCGGGCTCGTGTTCGGTCTTGACTTTGTTAATTATGCATGAATATAGTTTTAAAAAATTATTTTATTCAGATCGACGTTCATTTTTACTATTATATTGTGCATCTTTAGTGTTAACTTTGTGCATTTTTGTATCTTACAGGTTCATTTATTCCAAAGTGTGTTGATGAGATGAAGCATTTTAAGGGCAGAGTTTTTAGAACTGTTGATGTTGGTATTGAGTTTTATAGAGACTACACTCGTGTTGTTGCTTTGAAGAAGAAGATGTTTAATTTTTTTAAATTCATATTTATGTAAAAATTAAGTAAATTGCGCTAAAAATGAAGTAAATCGAGCTTAAAATGAAGGTTGCTGTTTGTGTTTGAGTATTTTTACAGTTTTAGCCTTTAAAGGCTAAAACTGCAGGATATTGGGGCAAAAATGCCGCGTTTTTCAATTTGCTAAGAATGAATCATGTTCGTCGATTTAATGAAATGGACGCGCGAGATCTATTCTTATTTCTTATAGTAACTCCTATTCTCACCTGATCACTACCCTATATATATATATATATATATATATATATATATATATATCCATTGAGAATCGTCTTAACGTGAGAATGTGAGAATATTATATTATAACCTCAATATACTTCATTTTAACATCAAAATCAATCATTAAAAAAATACTTCATTTTCATTTATCTTCAATTTTCTTCATTTTATCTTTTATTTCCCTTCATTGTATTTTTTTAGACTTCAATTTTTCTAAAATATTGTTCATTTTTTTTTCTTTAGTTCTGTTAATTTTATATTAAAATTACTTCATTATCTGTTCTCATGTTCTCACGTTAAGAACAATTCTCATAAGATCAAACCTCTCTCTGTCTCTATATATATATATATATATATATATATATAGGATAGAGATTATGTGTTAATAGCTTTCAAGATGTTAAGTAAGAACAAAACTGGACCATTAAAAATCAAATGAACGCATGCAATCAATTTCAATTCCTCCAAATTTTGGTGCATTATTTGTGTTACCATCTAACATTCAAAAGAAAAAATGTAAAAATATATATTTAAGAATCTTATCTTGTATATTTCATAAAATATTACACACTTATATTTGAAGTACAAAAATGCATTATTTTAGAGATAAAAATGCAACGAAAAAGACACTCAATATATATTCATATTTTTGTTTTACAATAAAATGGAATCATATTTAGGTTAAAAATGTGTCAATTGAAATATAAAAAAGCTACTTGAGACATTTTCTCTACATAGCTGAAGCATTTTTTTATCATAAACTGTTGGTCCTAAAATCAGAGTACAAAACTGTACAGCGGAAGATAATGTTCGACTAAAACAGAGTATAGTCAGTTTTGTGTGTTTGAAAGAACTTAAGCTTAGTCCTATCCTGGTTAAGTCAGTTTCACAGTATATACTCTTCAATACTTAGAGGTATTGAAGGTTTCAAAGTCAGTTTGTGAAACAGAAAAACAAAGTAGTAAGTAAAGAAAGCTGTAAAGAACACACATGACTTATAGTAGTTCGGATCTAAATATCCTACATCCACTCTTTAGACTCAAGGTCTGGATAATTTACTAAGTTAATAAAAGCCTCCTTATGATCTATACACAGTCCGATGGCACCTCCGTCCTCCGGTCAGCTGTGGAACTCACCTAGGAACTCCTTGCAGACCCAGTCTTCAGGTTGAGGTGGGGATGCACCCCACAGCCTCCTTCTCAGTGGTTGGATGTTTACTTGTTCTTCTCAGAACTCAGGTGGTTGGCATACGCCCGTGAGAATCAGAGTCCCGGACTAGGAAACTGACTGCTATGAATATATCTTAGAAAGATATATTCACCAAGAAGAGCTCCAGCTTAATGCTTCAGCCTCGTGCATAGAGAAGTTAGCACGGTGGGTAACTTGGTCCGGATTCTCAAGTCCCATGTTAGAAAACATGGAAACTCAGAGAGTTTAGAAGAGAGATGGCCTGAAAGAATGCCCTTTGTCGTGTGAAGACAATTTAGATTTCGTAACCGTTTAAGGTTGAAGGGCAATCCTTTATATCGAGGAAGACCTATGACAATTTGAATTTCTATCCGTTAGACTCATAAATCCAGACGTTAGACTCATGGATTATGTTGTCCAATCGTAGCTCATGCTTTAGGTCTCCTTTCTGCTCTGCAGCGTTAGTGTACGTTTCACTAACTTTAGGTCAGACTTCTTTTCAGCCCGAAGGATCCCAGTTTGGATAACCTCGTACTGACTTGGGCATGTTTGAATGCCCGAGTCTGACTGAGCTTTGATATCTTTCGAAATGCTCATTCTTTAAAGGTAGAGGCTCTGATACTTCATACTAACTTCCCAGGGTCGGTATGGTAAACCATCATACTGACTAACCATAGTCAGTATGGAAAACACCCTCGTACTAATTTCTTCTTATCTGTATGGAAATCCCTTGAACTGACTTCTCCTTAGTCAGTTTGGGAAAGCCCTCATACTGACTTCTCCTTGTCGTATGGTAGGACCTTAAACTGAGTGCTCCAACACAGTTTTAGGTCAAGGCTAGGCGTGATGATAGTCAGTTCTTGAGCATTCTCCTTGCTCGATCTTCGGCCTAAGTTCTATTACAACTCAATTCGATTCTATACAAGGATTACAAATTAGAACTCTAGAAACTGGAAAAACTGACTAATATAGGTTTTGAAATATAAAAATATTGATCCTAGAAGGAGTCTAAATATGTTCTTCCAACAATCTCCCCTTTTTTGATATTGTCAAAACCATTTGTAAAGAGAGAGAGAAAGGAAGCAAAATATACTGAGTTTACAACGACCCTACTCAATATACATCTCCTTAATTCTGAAAAAAAAAAAAAACTTTCCCACTGAATCAGACAATATATATTAAGATATTTTTTTTAGAATAAACAGCCCATAGTCCGAACACATGCACTAATCAACAAAATAAAAAATAAAACATCAGCACAATTTTGTTCATATTAGAGCTTATGAAAGAGGTGGATTAGAAGAGGATGATCCAGAGAGCTTAGCCATGATTTGTGCAAGGATATCAGTCTGTTCCTGCCGTCTTCTTTCTTCTGCTTCCTTGTGTTTCTGTCTTTCTTCTTCCCCATTTGTGACAATGTCAAGAAGGATAGAGACAGTAGCTTTAACAGAAGACAAGTTTTCCTCTGATTCAACATGTCGTTGTTCAATTCTGGCAGCCAGTGTGTATAGTTGATCTTGAAAGTTGGTGTTCATCTGATTTAGCATAGTGATTGAAACAGTGTCACTTCCAGAGATCTACTTTGAAGATTCAGGTGAATTGGTGATAATTTTAAGTAGAGTGCCTCTCTCTTCCTCCAATCGATCCAATTCAGCAGCAGCTCGAATCTTTCTTTCTTCAGCAACCCGATGGATTTCATCTTCTTCTGCCTTTCATCTCTGCTCTGTTTTTTGATTCAATCGAGCTTTTTCTTTGGCTTTGTGCTGAAGTTTTTCCTCCTCCAATCTTCTTTGTTCATATTGCTGACGTTTGAGCTCCAATTTTTCCATTACCACCCTTCTCAACCTTAATAGTCCAGCAACATTTACCAATCTTTTACTACCAAATCGGATTGTTCGAATCAACTTAGTGAATCGATCAATATTTTGTTCAACTTCGATTTGAGCCGAGAAGGTCAAGGCTTGCCTCAGGATTTTATAATCTTCTTCTACATCAACATACTCTCCTTATGCGATAGCGATATCATCTCGAAGCTGCTCAGCCTCCATCTCAATTGTACGAAATTGTAGACTCATTTCTTCTACTTGTTTTCTATTACTATCCATGAGATTGCGTAATGAATCGATATTGAGAGCGGAAGATGGTACCTGAGAGGCTGGTAATATCAGCCTAGGATCTTTAGATGCAAATTGGAAGTCAAGTGGAGGTAGCCTATGATTCTCCTGCCCATATTGACTGCTATCCTCTGTAAATGATCTATACGCTCGAATGGCCAGCAGTCGTTGTCTGATGAATTTCTCTGTAACATGCCTTCCTCCTCTATGAGCGACCCATTCATCAACCCAAGCTTCCTCACTTCTCTAGAAGGTTAGCCCAAGTCTAGCCATCATGATGGATAGCTCTTCTATATTTAATTCATGTCTTTCCATGTCAAAGTGTCTCCATCTTCGAAACTCTTTTCATAGGACATCATAGGGAATAGTGAATTCTAGTAGAATATCTGGGTAGATCAGATCGATTTCATCAGCAATCCGTTGTTCTATTTTTTTGAGAAATCTCCCCAGCCCATAGAATCAGCTACGCATCTCCAATGTCAACTGCAGTGATGGGAGGGCATCAACACAAAAGTTGATAAGATGTAGATGTTGGGATTATATACTGAAAGCATATATGATTAAGTGTTTTGTACACAGGTCTTCATATATGTTGCCGCAACAATACTCGCTGTCTGATAGAACAAACATACAACGAACCATAATATCCTATTATCTCACCTATAGGGATGATCATATGGTGTGTAGGAGATCATAGAGGATCATATGAATCATTTGACCTAGCGAGATATAAACAGTATCACAGCTGAGACGGTCCCTG
>JAPKLW010000016.1:381121-418219 GCA_026898455.1 Plectranthus barbatus
ATCAGATTAAGTTAGAATTTCAGTACATTGAAAATTGGGAGAGACGGCGGCGGCTGATCTGTGGGAGGAACTGATCGATTCCTCCAGATCTCGGATTCAACTTGGTAGATAATCCTCACCAGATTTCCAAGGAGCAAGGGAACAGATCAGAAGATCAGATCTGTAGGAACAACTATTCATCGCCGGTGTTCAGATTCAGATCCAGATCTATTTCATCGTTGTTGGCTCCGATCTAGATCTGTAGATCAAACGGTGAAATCACGTATTCTCTAAATCCATCCTCTGCAATTAATATTGTAGGAGCATGCATAGGATCGCATGATTTATTTAATTGAAATTTGTTCCTGGTATCCTAAGAACGATCCTTGGCAAGAATTTAATTAATGGCAACTCGTGTTGTCCATCGTAGACTCAAACCCTACAGTAGACTCAGGGTGTGGTACACTGCTGAATGACACTTTGAATTCTGCAACGGAGTTTAGATGCTTGCTGGATTCTTTCCCATCTCTTCCATCCCAAGGATGTCTCCGCCATTCTCCCCTGAGATCTTCTTCAAAGTTAGGTCCTTCTGAGAGTGCCAAGTCACGAACCTCTTCGGTAGAAGAGATCAAAATGATAGAACTGAGTCAGTAGAGGAGGATGGGCTCGTGATGTCATATCTTTCATCATCCTCATGTCCCTCAGAAGCTTGTTCTGACTCAAGTATTGGAGATGAGGGTTGATTAACTTGTGTAGATGTTCCCCCTTGTTCAGGCATAGGTTCTTTTCCTTTAATTGGATCCCTTTGTAGGTTAGGCAACACCCTTTCACTTTGTTCCTCCACATCCTATTCTGGAGCGTGTTGATTGAGATCAACAACCATTTCTATAGGGTGAAAAGTTGGTTGTTCTATCTCAATTTCTTCGTCTACTTCCTCAGAGTGTGGGGACTCCATTTCCTCTCTTTCTACTTGATCTCATCCCTGTAATAGCAATTCACCTATAATAGCAATACCTTATTCCTCATTGTCCCAAAGATTAGGACTCTCCAGTATATCCACTATCTGTCGAGCACTTCAAAGAAGATATGTCGTCAGGCAGAGGTTTCCTGCCTTGTTCCATGAGCTCCCATGCTCTTGTTTTCTTCCCTTACTCTTCTTCTTTGGATAAGAGGTTCCACAAATTCATCCTGGGATCTGGTAGGAATAGGAAAAAAATATTATGCCTCCTTGTATCCTAATTCCTTGAGCAGGCTGCGACGATAGCTGCTGAGAGGTCCCTTCATTCACAAACGTTCTAACCAATCTCCTCATTTTTCTACCCGGATGTGGTAGTCTCCTAGTCTCAGGAAGATCCTCCATGACTTTTAGAAAATTCTCCTTTTGTTGAGCAACGGACTGTACTTCTTCTTCTCCATCATCGTCTTCATCAATATGTATAGTTTCAGTGGGCTCTCCTACTGTTCCTCTTTAGGGAAAGAAGTCAGCAGAGACCAGAGCTTCACCAACATCCACTGCGGGAAGTAGTCTTTCCAAAAGAAAACTTATTTTCAGCCCAAAACTAACCCCACTAGAGAATTGACCTGCCTTTTCAATCGAAGTCGTTTTCCCTGCATATTATAATAGTCTCTCGAACATGAAGAAAGCCCAGTTCCCTATGATTCCATCATCAATAGCCATAAGTATAGAATACTTTTTCTTGCTCATTTCAGAGAAAGATCCCATGTCACATTGCAACATCCTAATCACTATATCCACGAGATATTTATAAAAAGGATCAAAATCACTTGATTTTTGGTTTATCTTGAAGGATGTGTTATCATCATCAAGCTTCCATCTCAACTAGTATTCTCCTAATGTCCCTCATAGCTTTTTGATGTCTGCCCCTTGCTTATAGGTTTGGATATTTTGTCCCTTATTCCTGAGCTTGAAGACTTTCTTGAGCAGTTTAGGGGTGACAATAAATTTGGTACCTGTGACCTCTGTAACAAAGGACTTCTGATCTCTGGAGATGATGGCATTTGAGTAGAACTGTGCCACAAGAAAGGGAAGGAATCTTTGAGGGCGGCACCGCAGAAAATATGACAACTTCTCTCGTAGTATTAGATGCGCTAGTTTCTAGAAGTTTGGGCAGTCACCCTGTAGAAATTTTTTTTGAAAGAGGATCTTCTCCGTTGTTACTTGGGCTGCTCTTCTTTGTTCAAGTGAGAGTCTTCTTGGATCAGAATGGAAGAGTCTTACAATCTCTGGATATGGACGATCAATATACTCATAAGTAGGTTGATGTTATTGACCAGATGTGGACGCATCCCTTACAAGTGTTTGAGATGATTTAGTCCTTTTAGGGGACATTGATGAAGATGGATGATTGTCAATAAATGAGAGAATCTGTGTTGAAGGATTAAATGAGAACGAAAGTTTCCAGAACTGTGAAGGTTTGAGGTCTTTTCAGACGGATGAAAATGGCAAAGAGACTAAGGTTTTAACCATCGATTTAGGGTTTCAATAAATACGAATAATGATTGATATCGAATGGTTGAGGATAAAAAGAGGCAATAAAATTAATGGTTGAGATTATGCGATAATTGAGATCGTCTAGGATTGATTTGACCTAAAGGGGTGCCTTTACGCGTTGCAAATGTGGATTCATTAATGCATGTTTGGCAATAAATACATCATATCAGATACAATATTCCTTTGATTTTGAAATCCCGCCTTTAGAGTTTCCAAACTGGCTACTAGTTAGTTCCTAAACTAAAGTTGAAACTCAATTTTATTCTGCATCCATCCTTCAAGAATTCTCTAATTATGAAAACCAGACCTTGTTTTCACTCTTCATCAAGTTAGTTTCATCTTCTGTCCTTAGTTGTGTGATGGACTTCATACTGACTTCGGTGTCCCTATATATCTGCAACACAAGATAGATTAGACTAAAGGTACCCGTGTTTCTGCGGGTCCTTTAGTGTTAGTCTTATGGATCAAGCCTTTGGGAATCCATACTTGCTTCACCTTGAACCTAGGTGTCGCAATGTCTCTATCTTTCTTCTACCTCTTCAAATAATTGATGCAACTTTTGTTCATGTTTGAAGGAAGGTTGTGAGTGTGTGAAACCTTGTGAGAAACTGAGTTTCTAGGAACTGACTGCCTAGAAACTTAGTTTCTGTCAGGTTCTCGGAAATTGAATCCGGAGTGTACAGTCTTCCTAGTCCTTAAAATGGAAAGATAATTGGACTCAAACCTCGTATAGTTGTTCCTCCTATACAGATAAGTTCTCCTCTCATACGAATTATGAGCTTAGAACCTCAGATTTTTAGAATCTGGAAATGAAACTGACTTTCTCTAAAGTCCAATTTTGGCTATTGAAGTCGGTTTCCTAGCATTCTGAACGTTCAGCTTATCCCACTTTCTAGGCATTCTGGGCTTCATCTCAGGTTTGTTCGACTTGTAAGTCAAACCATTTCTAAACTTGGGATTCGAGGTCAGTTTTGAAACTGATTGTCTCCTTCTATCCTGATTGGCCACTGAGGAGTTTTTGTTCATACTGACTACCCCTTTGCCTAACAGTTTTACTTCTAAACTAGAATTCTTTCTAAAATGATCATTCAAGATGTTTCTAGTTTCAGAAGTAGATGCATGATTGCTCATGTTTTTTTCAGAGAATCCTTAACCTGATTTATCATAGGCATGTCTTTGTAAACTTAGAGCTTCTGAAACTTTGCTAGTGCTAGAATAAAGTGAACAGATAAGTTTTTGGTCACTAGAAATTTTCAATTTTTTTAGACTCACATTCTTTAGATATAGATTTAAAAGATTCAAGTAAAACAAAATGCTCTTCTCACAGTTTGGCTAGCTCTTCACTTACTAACTTCGATCCTCAGATCTCCTCAGCCAGTTTTGAAACCTTCAGTTTCAACATAGCTTTTTCACAAGCCAAGACATTTTCAATTCATAAAATCTAGCAAATTCTCGATTAAAAACCTCTAATGTAACATCCACTATTTCTGAGCAATAAGATTCAGAGTTGTCTTCTATGCATGCTATAGGAATAGAAACTGAGTTAGGGAGATTTACTTGGATTGTAGACTCTGCTTCAGTTTCTTCCTCTTCTGCCTGCTTGGCCATCAGCACCAGGAAGGCTTCCTCCACTGCCTCATCATCTGATGTGTAGTAGCGATCATCATTGTATGGGATCTCAGTTCTGGATAGCATGGCCTTTGCAACTGCTCTGGAAGCTTTCTTCTCGAAAACCCTCTTCATGCGCTCCGTTTCCTCTTTGGAAACCAGTGGGCACTCATACTTGAGGTGGGCTGGAGAGTTGCACTAAAAACATGCCTTTGGAGGTCTTTCGCTGAACTTCAGTTCACTGGCCTGCGAACCTTTCTTCTTGGCTCTAGCTTTCTCAAGAAGTTTGGTCAGCTTCCTCATTTGCTCTTCAAGCTCTTCAATTGAGCTCTCTTCCTCATTTTTTCTGGTAGGAAGGTGTGAGCGCTGACTTTGAAGTGGACATCTGTCCGGAAGATATGTCAGCTTGGTAAGGCTTTTGAGGCCTTCATTTGAACTCCCTTTTTGCGAAAAAGGCAGCATCCTCCTCTAGATGTGTGCTGACACTTTGCACTGCTTCATTTCTGTTCGCCATTTGGATGTCCCATTCATCGGCTTGAAGTTGGGTGAACGCGTCCTTGGTCGTCATCTTGGAGAGATCCTTCTCCTTCAAGCTGGTGGCTTTGACGAACCAGTCTTCTTGGGCATTTTTGCATTCATAACAGCAACTTCATATGTTCTCCCCAAGTTCTTCAGCTCGGAGATAATAGCATTGAATCTAGCTTCCATTGATTTAACATTTTCACTAGGAAGCATTTGAAAAGAATTTTTGATAAGATTTTGAGTTCCACTTGGATTCCTTTTGTATTATCGCTTTTCACGTGCTCTTTAAGCTTTGAAACTGAAAATTAAAATCCTCCAGATTTCAAGTTTTAAGTTTTTGGATTCCTTTGGTGAAAAGTCAGCTTCCAGAATCTGACTTTCTAGCCATTTTAAGTTTCCAGTTCTGAAACTAGATTTTTGATTTCTAGTTTCGTAGTTTCTTCATCTTTAAATTTTGAAACTTGATTTCAGCATCTCGAGCTTTAGCTTCTAACAAATTTCCTTTTGAAAACTAAGTTTCTATCTTTTCGATCCTCAGCTTCCAGTTTCTAGAATCTATTATTACTCGATATATCTTATACAAGATTTACATGTAGAAACTTGAATGAAAACTTAAAGCTAGTTTTGACACACCAAAACATCAAAGGGTAAATCAATTTCTTAGTTTCTTAAAGAATTATTGAGGTAGGTTCAATTAAACTAGTTGGCCACACGCTCTTATTAGGCTTCAAGGAAATCAAAATAAAGAAGAGAAAGACTCATTAGCTATTTAAATACTACGTTTGACTTTAATTCTCAACCATTGTTAATTCATATACATGTGGGACAATTATTCAATAAATAAATACGCCTATTGTATTTCGACATTGATCATTGTTGAGATTAATTTTAAGTTGGATTCCAGAATTTATTTTCTTGGCTCCACGTTATTTTTTGCCATCATAATATTTGGGCTAGGGAAATTATTTTTATCCAATTATATTAGGCAAAAATTTGCGTGAGGAACGCCTAAATGGTTTAGGCAGGTTTTATCCATATTCAAATGGATTTACCCATCTCAAATAGGGTTTATTAATCTCCAATTAGAGTATATTAGATGAGTTTGGCTAGAGTTAATGGATAAAACCCGCCTAAACCGTTTAGACGTGCCTAACCTGAGACCTTCCCATTACATTAATGTTTGTGTTGTGGGCTGTGATACTAATTGGAATTGATTTTGGCCTAAAGTTAAGGGAATTAAGATTTGGCCCAAGGTAGCCTATCTGGAATAAATGAGGGCTAACTTACCACTAGAGAGTTTCTAGAAGGATTTCTAAAGAATGATTTAAATTTAAATTGGGGGTATCTTAGTAATTAATTAATTAACTAAACCTAAATTATATTAAAATCAAAATTTCACACCACCATTTCCCCTCTCTCTACACCAAAACGGCAAAAACTCCAGTGTTGATAGCTTGAAGTTGCAGCCCCTTCCTACCACCAAAATCCCCATCAAACCTACTCAACTTTCTCCGATTTTCACATAAAACGAAACCCCTCACCTCCCTCGACACATTAATACTAAAATCCCCATCAAATACGCACGTCCAAGAATCGACCTAGCTGGGAGATTGAAGAAAGAGGACATATTTGGATAGATTTAAAGGCTACACATGGAGTAAGGCAAAAAAAATCAAGGATTGGAGCAAGACGAACCCAAATTCGAGATTTGTATAAATGAACTCAAATATGAAGATTCTCCATCAAGTAGACCTTTTCCTATTTCTTTTTAGTCCCATTTTATATTTTTAAGTGCTTGCATGTAGATCTAGAGCCTATGGTTCAAATTTTGTAGGATTTGGGCGTGCAATACAAAAGATATGCTCTATGTTAGCTATTATGTGTTATGATAAACTGGAAAACTAATTAGGATCCAAAATTGATGATTGATGTTGATTAAACATGGTTTGACTTGTATTGGGTTGGAATATGGATTTATGTACAATTTATGGAATTTCCTATTTTTCTGCCTGAAATGTTTCGGCGCAGCAAACATAGTGAATGAACACAGTCAAAGTTGATTAGTTCCAACACATTCTAAGCTTGAGACTCACTTTCCTTAAAAGGCCTAGTCGTCATAATTCCCTCGATACAGGATTTACAAACTTGATGAGGTATCACTTGGAATGAATCCAAGACACCATCATCCGCCAGTCTCTTAATCCTCTTTAGACTGATGTGCCAGAGATATGTTGATCCTCATCAGAAGAGAATTTTCTCTTTAAATGATTATTTTTGGATGAGTTGGATGCAATATTCATGGAAGATATATGCAAACAGTTTATGATATAGAGAGACTCAATCAGTTTGCCATGACAGATCACACCGTTATTACCAATGATAGAAACAACACTATCAAAAATACTTGAGTATCCATCATTACATAACTTGGAAACTGAAATTAAGTTCCAACAAAACACCGACACATATAAAACATCTCTCAAATCAAAATATTGTTTTCAAAGCATAAAGTAAAAACTCCATGCACTCCACTACCCATGGAGATGGTGACCTCGTCATGTTCCAGCTGCCTTGTTGGCGTGAACCCCTGCAAAGTATAGTAAACATGATCAGTTGCTCTAGTATCCACAACCAACAAATGAGTAGAAACCAATGTTAAACATCTTTCCATTATACATGCACATGACGCACCTTGTCCCTTCTGTGCCTAGCACTGGACAATTTACCTTCCAAAGACCAGCCTTGCCGCACTTGTGACACTCATCTTTCTTGCTCCTACTGCTTCCGTTGTTATTCATGCTTCAACCACCTTTCCTCCCATGTTTCCATTAGACGGAGTGGTTCTCAGTAGATAACCAAGAAAGCTCTGTTGAGACAAGATCTTTGAGCAGACTTTTAACTATGTACTCAACCTTGTTTTTCCCAACAGTTATTCTGAATTTTTTGAAAGACTCAAGCAGCATGTTGAGTATCAGATCAATTTTGGCATTGTTGTTAAGCTAACCTCCCAATAATGTGTATTCATCCAAGAGGTTGATCATGGCTTCCACATGTTCAAGCACGGACTGCCTCTCTCCATTTTTTATCTTATAATTTTTTTTATAAGACTGAATCTAGCAGTCCAACCGAGATCACCATATGTTGCATCTAGATGTTCCAACATCTCATGAGCATATATCATATTTTCATACTAAGGTCGCAACAAATTTGACAAATTACTTAGGATATGATAACTGGCCATTTTATGTGACCATATCCATTTTTCGTATTATACACGTTCTATGCATGAAGACGTGGTCGTGGGTAAACTCGGACAAGGAGTTTTAAGAACAATTTAGTGTTCCACTGTGTCCAACACTTGAGTGACATTGCTTTTCCATTCAGTATCTTTGAACCAGTTAATGGGTTGGTGATCAGAGAAGATATTAAAGACGAAATATATATAGACCTGTCTGAAAATAATAAATTAAAGGAGAAAATAAAACATAATCGCAAAATAATTAATAAATAAATATTGCAACCTTATGATAAATCAATATTATTGTTTCCTCGAATAGCCCAAGTAATTTTATTGCAAGTCACACATGTGGACGTTTATAACAATACACTTGACCAGACTGCATCTTTCAATTCTAGTCCTTTAATTCCAATCAATGTCACTTTCCTTAGACAAATGGAATTAATAATTGGAGACTAACCAAGACCATGTTATCCTACTGAGCAGGGACATCACAAATGAGCAATACTCTGGATAACATCTAAGCTAGCATACCACAAAACCAACCTTCCCATATAAAAATCAATTTGTTATACACACACCAGGTCCATGACGCATCATCTTTTATAATAAGATTGTCTCATTTAATTCAATCATAGAGAACTTGTGAAAGATCAAATATGCAAGCTACACATGTAGACGCTTACGCATGAGCTCCCACTTCTCACATGAATTAAATGTTTGTTTTAAGAAATCTCATGTATTAGAACTTATGAATAATAAAATATGCAAGCAACACATGTAGACGTTTACTTATTAGATTATCCACTTCTAATAAGAGATCACTTTGTGGAGGTGTTCTTAATTAAACCGCTTAGTTATTTTATTTATAAGGTTCAATTGCACACATATTATTTCATTTTGCTATCAATTATGACATTACTAAAATTCTATCATGCAGTGCATGAACACCGAATTTACAGCCACAATTTAACCCCATTAAATAAATCACATAAGCATGCTTTGAAAGCAGTAAATAATCAGCAGGAAACGTGTTTCCTATTATCTATAAAATTCTTGGATGCTGCACAATTAATAAAACACATATATCATGCAAGAATAGATAATAAAACAAATAAAAATGTCCTCGTAGCCCCATGATAAAAAATACAAATTAAATCCTATCTATTACAATGTGGATTTAATTTACAGATCTTCGACTAGGCTCCCACTAAATGGACTGAGATCTGATTTATTCATTAAAAAATTGGGCCTCCAAGATTTGATTGATCAGAAAATTAGACAATCGGGCCCGTGTACACACTAAGAACCTTGAGCCAGCGTGTACATGGTCTGACAGGCCACCACCGGCTATCCACAAGAGTTCGGCTACCCGTCACTACCAGAGACGTGTATCAAGCGTGCAAAATATCTCGCTCCTGCATCCTGCGCCTCAGCCGCCTCCGGCCATCGCTCAAGACTAGTTACCATCCCCGCCATCGCTCGCCGGTTGCAACTTGCCGGAGAGGGAGCAGAGACGCACAGGTGCGTAGGGCTGCTTGCACACAATGCGTGCGAACCCTAGGGTTTGTCAGGCTGTGCAGCACCACCATCTGCCCCATCCGCTCTATCTGCGTCACCTCCTAACCAAACCGCTCCACCATCGCCGTCGTCTGAAGAGAGAAGGGTGAGCTGCCATGATAGCACAGACACGCAGAGAGGCTACATGCACAAGGAAACTAGGGTTCCGCTGCATGCGCGCACCCAACACTGCCTATCCGAGTTTGCTGGTTGCTGCTTATCACCCCACCACGGTGCACCTTTGACTCCTGCTGTCGGTCACCACTATAGCTGCGCCAGGTTGTGCGGGCTATTGCCTGCGTGTGCGGTTGCACCCGGTGAACCCTAGAGTTCTACCTCCCGTGCACCGCCGTCGTTGGCTGCCCCGCCCCTTACCGGCTGCTGCTCCCAAACCTGCTCCACCCCGTGCCACCATGTATCGGCCACGCGGATGGCTACCATGCCCAGTTGTGTGCATGAACGTAGGGTTCTGCCACCTACCGCTACGCTGGTGCCGCCGTGTACTGTTGTATCTCATGTGTGGTTGCCTTTGTTCTTCTTGTTCTTCGTCTTCTTTAATTTTACCAATTTTATTTACATTTGAATTACAAGGAAAAACATCCTATTACAACTGGAAAAATAAATCTAACCATGGATTTATCTAATAGATTAAAAAAAATCCTCATAAATGGGTGGATTAACCCGAGAACCACGACGAACAAAAACCATACAATCCATACAACCATTCATAACAATTCAGTAATAATAATAATGCATAATCATAGGCAATATTATTTTGCCAACAGAGCCAATTCATTCAACCTAGTTCTGACACAAATTGAAGGGATTGTTGCAAACTGAATTGTTAATCCATAACCAAGGCTGAACATTCGATTTCTAAAATAAATTTCTACGCCAATTATAAATCCTAGCATGGTCCTATTGAAATGCATAAATAGGTTTATTTGGAATACCTGGATCATATGAACTCTTGAACTGGTTGCCCAGGGATTTCATCTTCAATCCTCTTTCTTACGCAACAAGATTTAATCTTACAAGATGGAGGAGTTAAATCTCTGAAACAAAATGATTAATTTTGAATACTAGAGAGAGAAAGAAGAAAAAGATCCTCCAGATCTGATCATTCGATTTGTATCCCTTGCTCCAATCCAGAAATCTGGTGAAGATTCCCTCCGAATTCTGTGCCTATCGAGAAGCAGAATTTCCTCCCTCTTCTCAGATTCTTAGTTGCTTATTGCAGCTCCCAGAACTTTGTTTCCTACTTAGAAACTTATGATCTTGTGGTGTAATGTGATCTGAGAACCTGAGGGGTATTTATAAGAGAAATCTGATCTTAGATGGGCTTGAGTTTTTCATGAGCCAGACCAGGGACCAGAATGCAAATAACAAAGAAAGCATATAAGTTAATTAATTCCCCTATTCAACCCAGAATATAATTAAATGATTAATATTGATTCATGTTACCAATCAATATTATCCAACCTTTTTGCTATCACGTTATTGGAATCGATCTTAACTTAGGTCTTATCAATGCGTACCACATGCACCAGCATACCAAGCAACTAAGATAAGCCGCTTATTACTACGTATGCTACAGCCTATACCGACAGTCTATCCTAGAACTATCTCAGTTATGATAACTGTTTATACCTTGCTAGGTCAAGCGATACATACGATCTTTAGTGATTTACTACACATCGTATGATCTCCTTATCGATGAGATAAGAGGATAAGAGCGTTTGTGATACATGTTTGTTAATTCAGGCAGGAGATGAACATACAACATTAATGATTCCCAGCATATTAACCAAAAAACCTTGTACATAATATACCAATCATAATGCTTTCAGTATACAAATCCATCAATAGGTAACAGGTGACGAGAGATAGAGGAGTAGTGGAAGGGGGTGGTTTTCTTCAAAGCTATGAAGTGATTATCCTAATGTATTGTTCAATTGAATCTTATGTAATCATGTACTTCCATATCTTATTTATTTGACCTTGTTACAGGGTTAGGAGTCGTGTCCTCATACACGTACTCTGTTTTTATTATTGTTGTATTGTGATTTTAACTTGATTGATGTCATAGCATATCATGTACCTGTTAAGTTCATGTTCATGTTGTGTGGTAGCCGTGTGAAGCACACACAATTAACACGTTAAATTTATCAATCCGGTCTGTTTTCTAATTCGCTCAAGTGGATATCATCTACTCAATTGAAGGGTATCAATAGCTTGGTTACACAAAAGACCTTGATTTTCATCTATCTAGGCAATGGATCGTAAACAAAGCTTTAAATGCAAACAATCAATTATTAAACAAATTGCTAACTTCTCCAATCAATCAATGGTTTAGGTAGATTGAGATAACAAATCCGACAATCTTAGAAGATAGTGAGTGTTTGTAAACTTCAATTGTTCCGAATTAAACCAAATTATGTTGCAAACGAATTTTAATTCCTATGAGGTTGAGCAACCAACTCTAATGTCGCTAGTCACTTGCTACGGATAACTAGCGGTAAGGAATTGCAAATAGCTACGTTATTATCTCCTAGGCCACTCCCAACCGACCGTCGATTATCGCCCTACAATCCTAGCCCTGCACATGGATTGGAACTAGAACTATAAGATTATGCACTTATCACGACGATTCCGTCCACGTGTTGGCTGCAACGTTAACATCAACTACCTAAAGGCTGGCTATTACCTACACCTAATAGGCAAGAAACAAGCTCAAGTGAAAATCAACCCCTCATAGGAAAGTAAACAAGCATAATCGATTCAATCCATCACAATATCCGTAATACAACACTCACTAATGAAATTAGTTCTCCATACCTTGAGTTAAGTACAATACAAATTTGAAATTGAAAGAATTCATTACAAAATTTCAAGGTCAATGATTGATCTTCTTCGGTTGTCTTCTTTGAATCCAATCTACCTCTCTTCCTTCTTCAATCTTCACCAAATGGATGGAATGTGGCTTGATTCCCCTTGATTTTGGTTGGTGAGATGTTTTGAGATGAATCTAGGGAAAAGTATCGTGACGGTTATTCTAATTTTGGCCAAAAGTTCTTCAATTAACTGATTTTCTCCCTTTTATAGGCGAGAAAATAGGGCCTCGGCTTGCCCGAGCCATCCTGAGAACTGCAGCAATTTGGGAAACACGATTTGGCTCGGCCGAGCCAGACCAGCTCGACCGAGCCTGCTCTTTATCAGCATAGCTCGGTCGAGCCTGCACTGCTCGGCCGAGCGAGCCCTCTGTCCGGCTCAGCTAGGCCGAGCCTGCTTCGCTCGGCCGGACGATTCCTCCAAGCCTCCGAAACTCTCCTTTCGCTCCGCTCGGACGAACCTAACCTCCTCGGACTCCAAACTCGGACGATTTTCCTTCAAAACTCCACCAAATATGCCATATTATGCTCAAAACACATCCTACAACATTTCAATCACGAAAACAAGACAAAAGAACAACGAAAGTATATGATATGAGGGTAAAATGGCCACAAACATGCACGCTCATACATCGAAAAATAGGTCATTTTACACACATATCATAATCCCCTAAACTTGAACCTTTGATTACCCTCAATCAAAACAAAGTAAAACAATCAATAAACCTCATCAAACAACCTCATAGCTCATCATAGTCATCTTGGCATGCTCTTATCGAACGAGATTATCACCTGACTTTGTGACACGATTAATGCTAACGACTCAAACCACTCATCAACGTTGGATAAAGAAATGAAACCACTCCCTTATGTGTTTAGGGTTTGATGAATTTCACTCATTCACAAGATATCGAGCACAATTTCCATAGGCTTGAAACAATTCTCACCACTATACTACAATGAGTTAGCTCCTAAAATCAAAAAGGTCTTCATTTTCGGTTATAACGTGGCTTACTAAAAGATAGGTGGTTTTGGGCTAAAGTGACGAACTTCTCCATATCCCAAAACCCCCAAACTTATTCTCTTCAATCCACTTCTAACATTAAGGCTTTTTCAATCACAACTCTCAAATTTTTTCTTTTCTTTTTTTTTTCTTTTCTTTTTTTTCTCATTTTTCTTTAGCATCATCATTTTTTTCATTCATGATGCTTTTCTTTTTATTTTTCTCTTTTCTCTTTTTTTTTTCTTTTAAGTACCCAATTTTTTGTTGGTACCCATTTTTCTAGGATTCATATCAATCCTACAATCAATACTTTTATTGCCTCAACAATCACAACTCAAAGATACCAAATGATTCCCATCCCAACTATCATCTCCGTATTCACCCTCATACACTCATTCCTAATAATTTCAAAGAAAATTCTCCATCTAAGCACAATCACAGGAAACAAAGGTATGAAGGGCAAAATTATGATATCAACAACCTTATACTCCCGAAGTGAAAGGAAGAACTAAGAATCGATGGCCTAAGATCATTTTTTAGTTACCAAACTCGTGTCCAATAGATAGAGAATATATTCAAGTTCTAGATTTTGTGCTCTCAACCTTGCCACTCACAACCGATCAAAGTATGACAATATCAAGGCTAAAAAACTCTCAGCTTTTGTCAAGTCCTAGGCATTAACCTCGCACAAAACTTGGCAATTCAAAAGCTCAATTCGAGCAAGCCTTAACAACTAGATTATGCCTTATTCATTGGTCAAAGCAAATTTTAAGCCTTACAAAGTAGATCATGATTCAAATCTCCAATTATCGTTTGGGTTCATCATACACACACGACAAGCACACAACATCCTAATTAACAATCTGCATGCCATGAACAATTGAATTGAAACTAAATGGTAGGAGAAACGATAGAAAGTGTTACCCATCGGTAGACATGATCAAACCGCTCTCCATTCCTTATTTGCACCTACTACACATCAATACAACACCACCAAACAATTTGAGCATAACAAAGCCAAATAAGCTCTCATATCCACCAATCTTTCCACAAACCAACATCTCAAGAAAAATTATAATATTTATCCACTAGCACTACCATTCATACCAAACCATTATACATATCCACACACCAAAGCCAAATAGAAAGAATTCAACTCATGCAAGCTCGCGAAATGATTCATCACAACCATTCAATAGAAGTAGAAGCAAATCAAATTCAACATCCAAAATCCATAACCAAACAAGAGTAGATCAATATCATATTACAACCATATCGAAGGACCAATGTTATTCAAATTCAACAAACTAATCTAAACTAAGGATAAAGATAGAGATAGGGATAGAAGAGTAAACCAGAGAAGAGCACCGGATACCGACCACTCCTCCCAAACTTAGTCAAGTGAGACTAAGTTTGTAAAAAGGTAACCGGTGTGCTCTTACTCCCCTTGATCTGTCGGTGGTGGCTGACGAAGACAGCGGGAGAATGGAATGGGCACACAGCGATGTAGCTCACATACATCCTACTGCAGGGTCTCTACATCCCGGTTGACTCTGTCGAACCTCGAAGTGATGGTGGCTCGGAAAGTAGAAAAATCATCATGCATAGAATCTAGCCTCGTATCTAGACCCTGCAAAGAAGAAGACAAAACATCAACAGTATCAGCTGTTCTAGTGAGCATCGTCATCATCTGCTGCTGCCAATCTGTAGTCGAAGACTGTCTGGGCTGTGGAGGGGTTCGTGTAATCGGACCTTCATCTTGTAACTCACCTCGCTCTCCCAACTCGGCCAAAGAAGTGAAAAATCCATCTGGCGAAAGAACTCCAACAAAAGACTGGTGATCGTCGGAATCAAGTAACCAGTTAGAGTGATCTCCCAAATCTTCGACAGTAGTCAACCCTTCACAAAGGAGTTCTAACACCCTTTCCCCAAACTTATATAATAACTACTACCACGAGGATCAGGCACAAGAAGCCTCCCAGCAAGCAGAGAATGAGTGTCTAGATACACAGCAGGAGCAAAATTAGTGTCTAGATACACAGCAGGAGCAAAATTACCCATTAATTCCACACCAATTTTCTCAAAAATGGGAGTAATCATTCCACAACTAAAAGTACGAGTTTTTGTACTTGCACCCTGACTCCATGCATCCATCAACATTGCCCCCAAAGAAAATTGAATTCCATTCATGAGAGCATAAAGCATAGACAATTCCGGCGTAATCACGTTACTAGACTCATACCTCCTACAGACAGAACCACCAACAAATTTTTGTATATACCGAATGACTGGATTCCTAATTGACGTGGCACGATAATTCTTAATATTAAAATGCTGGCTAGACGGAATACCGGAAATATCTTCCCAAAAATCCCCCAATTTAACATACTCATGCACAAAAACAAATTCAGGATCACACCCGTAAATCTCATCAACTTGAGCACGTTGAAAGAAATACTCTTTACCTTGGATTTTGAACTTCATAGATAATGGGATTCCCCCTGCACCTTTCATGACAGTGATTGAAGCCAAGAACTCCCTTGACAAATCCATGTATCCGGGCCAATTCGCCTTGAGCAACTTCTTCCACCCAATGCCTTTGAGTAGACTCCATACATCTTCCTTTAATTTCATTGCATTCAACGTCTCCCGGCACAAATACTTGGTGCCAACAACTTCTTGCGTCGCCAATTTCTTGTATTTGGAAAACTCCTCGTCATCAAATCCTTTTGGGCGTCCGCTTGAAGAAGAACCCTCACTCCGTGCTCGTTTGCTAGCCATAATAGAAATTGAAGGGTGAGATAAGAACAATTCAATGCACTAGGATATAGATGAAAATTTTAGAAGAGAAATTTCGACCGAGATGAAAATGGGTCGAGAAATTGCTCTCCCGAGCTTTTAAAACTGTGCGCGGCTCGGCCGAGCATGAGATGGCTCGACCAAGCGTGAGATGGCTCGACCAAGCGTGAGATGGCTCGGCCAAGCAAAGTGTCTGTCCGCGCGGGCTGGCTGGCATGCATGGGCTCGATCGAGCCTGCCTCGCTCGACCGAGCGAGGCCTCTGTCCGAGGCGTTCGACCCAGCTCAGCCGAGCCTGCACCGCTCGGCCGAGCTACCCCTGCTTTCGTCTATTTCCCTCCTCTTTTCGGCATCTTCCCGATCATTTTGCCTTCCATCCTTTCTATCCTTCATACACACATTGTCAAATGAAAGTGTAGCACCAAAAACAATTAGGACCCTTCACAACAACAAACCACATTATTCAACAACTATCAATAACGAATCATTATTCACAAATGCAAAGTAACAAAATTTAAACATTGGGTTGCCTCCCAATAAGCACTTGTTTAACATCGAAAGCTCGACGATCATACCTCATGTCAATCATGGTCAAAAGGTGCTGAATCGAAACTCATACCTCGGTCAATGATCACATGCTCCTTCGAGAAAAGAAGCTTCCTTCTTGCACTTCATGGTGGATCCGTATCCACTCGAGCTTTCTTCATACGAATTTGATCAAGTTCCTCTTCATCCTCACTCATGATATCTAAACCTGGATCAAGCACATCCTCCATCCTCTTCTTTTTCCCAGCTTTCTCAACTTCACTTGCATCCACATTCTTCGAAGGTAAAGAAAACACTACTTCATTGCCACAACAATGGAATGTAAGTTCACCATGTTTCATGTCAAATAAAGCATCGTCTGTGTGCAAAAATGGCCTCCCGAAGATTAGTTGTATACCCCCTTTATTCTTCATGTCAACTACAAGAAAGTCTCCCGAGAAGGTAAACATCAACACTTCGACATGGACATCTTCAACCACCCCTTTTGGGCAAAATAAAACATGATTAGCCAATTGGAGCACTTGGCTTGTAGATTTGAGGTTCCCTACCTCCAACTTCTTATACAAGTCCCATGACATAAGGTTGACACTCGCTCCGGAATCACACAATGCCTTCTCAATACACTTGTCTCCAATCTTACACCCGACTACAAAACCTCTGGGATCTTCCTTTTTACTAGCAATATTCTTCTCTTCAAGTTCACAAGTGCTATTATCCAAGATCTCTTCTCCTCCAACTAACTTATCCATCATAAGTACCCTTTCTATCACCTCCGGTAAAGGCATTTCGATGTCACCTTTCTTCACATAATCAAAGAAACTCACGTTCTCGGTTGGCTCATCCTTTTCTGATTCTTTGTTCTCAATTTCTACTTCAACTTCTTTTTCTTCTTCAATGTCTACTTTCAACTCTTCTTCAATTTCCCCCATTTCAATCTTAGGTGTCATCACTTCCAAGTTTTCCTCCATCCTACTTTCACCTTCTACCATGTTACAACCTTTCTTTTGCACCACTTCCGTATCACTTGGAAATTTCCCAGCTTGGTGCTTACCACTTAATTGCTTCGCAATTAAAGAAATTTGAAGTTGAATTTCAGCAAACTTGCCATCATACTTTTCAAATCTCTTATCCATTTCTTCATTAAAATTCCTCCTTGGTTCTTGGTTTGCATACCTACTATTTCCCCCAGCATATCCTTGACCACTACTTCCCCCTTCAATTTGTAATGGAGGATTGAGAGCGTTGTTTGGATTAGCATAGGAAAAATTTGGATGAAATCGGTTGGAGGGATGGTGATACATATTCCCCGGCAACAGCACCAAAAATGTGGTAGCCGTGTGAAGCACACACAATTAACACGTTAAATTTATCAATCCGGTCTCTTTTCTAATTTGCTCAAGTGGATATCATCTACTCAATTGAAGGGTATCAATAGCTAGGTTACACAAAAGTCGTTGATTTTCATCTATCTAGGCAATGGATCGTAAACAAAGCTTTAAATGCAAACAATCAATTATTAAACAAATTGCTAACTTCTCCAATCAATCAATGGTTTAGGTAGATTAAGATAACAAATCCGACAATCTTAGAAGATAGTGAGTATTTGTAAACTTTAATTGTTCCGAATTAAACCAAGTTATGTTGCAAACGAATTTTAAATCCGATGAGGTTGAGCAAACAACTCTAATGTCGCTAGTCACTTGCTATGGATAACTAGCGGTAGATAACACTAGGAATTAGAAATAGCTACGTAATTATCTCCTAGGCCACTCCCAACCGACTGTTGATTATCGCCCTACAATCCTAGCCCCGCACATTGATTGGAACTAGAACTATAAGATTATGCACTTATCACGACAATTCTGTCCGCGTGTTGGCTGCAACGTTCACGTCAACTACCTAAAGGCTGGCTATTCCCTACACCTAATAGGCAAGAAACAAGCTCAAGTGCAAATCAACCCCTCATAGGAAAGTAAACAAGCATAATCGATTCAATCCATCACAATATCCGTAATACAACACTCACTAATGAAATTAGTTCTCCATACCTTGAGTTAAGTACAATACAAATTAGAAATTGAAAGAATTCATTGCAAAACTTCAAGGTTGATCTTCTTCGGTTGTCTTCTTTGAATCCAATCTACCTCTCTTCCTTCTTCAATCTTCACCAAATGGATGGAATGTGGTTTGATTCCCCTTGATTTTGGTTAGTGAGATGTTTTGAGATGAACCTAGGGAAAAGTATCGTGACGGTTATTCTAATTTTGGCCAAAAGTTCTTCAATTAACTGATTTTCTCCCTTTTATAGGCGAGAAAACAGGGCCTCGGATCGCCCGAGCCATCCTGGGAACCGCAGCAATTTGGGAAACACGATTTGGCTCAGCCGATCCAGACCAGCTGGACCGAGCCTGCTCTCTGTCAGCATGGCTCGGTCGAACCTGCAGTGCTCGGCTGAGCGAGCCCTCTGTCCGGCTCAGCTCGCCCGAGCCTGCTTCGCTCGGCCGGGCAATTCCTCCAAGCCTCTGAAACTCACCTTTCGCTCTGCTCAGTCGAACCTAACCTCCTCGGACTCCAAACTCGGATGATTTTCCTCCAAAACTCCACCAAATATGCCATATTATGCTCAAAACACGTCCTACAACATTTCAAACACAAAAACACGAAAACAAGACAAAAGAACAACGAAAGTATATGATATGAAGGTAAAATGGCCACAAACATGCACACTCACACATCGAAAAATAGGTCATTTTACACACATATAATTATTCCCTTGTGATCATTTCGCCATAGGTCGGAAGTCACGTATCTATCCATTTTGATAAACACTTGTTGAACTCTTTAGCTTATTGCTTTCTCATGAAATTGAAATTGATTTTGAATCAACCAAGTGTATTATTTCTCAATTCAATATTGAAGCATGTCTTTCATTACCGTCGCACAAACTTGTTAATCTTTTCTTATTTTTCTTATGTATGTTTACCAATATGTGGGATATGGCGTTCTACATAGGCCCCATTTTGGGGTGCCACAAAAAAAAATTTAGCAATTAAAATATTATTTCCAAAAATTCCAATAATTACATTAAATCATAGACATTAGATGTCTATGATTTATTTACATCCATATTTGGTGTATTTCATATCCTCTTCTCAATATCTCAGCACTAACACACTCAAAACACTTTACTTCATGCCTTTCAAAATATATTTATAGGTAAAATATATGTTTTATATTTTGAAACTAAACAAATTAGTTTTTTGGATTTTTTAATTTAAACAAAAAATAAACCAAACATCTTGTGAATTCAGACTTGATGTGACATCATTTATAGAATTTTCATGAGCAAAGTGATCAATAAGATTAATATTTTTCTCATATGAATACTATTGAAGAAATCTCAATATGCTTGAGGGAGTGGTTTGAGGAGACTGGTGATATCGAAGGAGGTTTATGTGTGTCTTTGAGGGAGATGGTTGAGCTAAAATACCTGCAATATTGAAGAAGATATTGTTGAAAGTAAATTTGTATATTTGTTGGATTTATCCATATAGGATTGTGATTTGACTATGTATACATTACCATATAAGGATTGATTTCGTAACATATGTAGAAATCTCTCTTCATAAATAAGGTTGAGTTTTGAATGATTCAACTTCTCACATTTTATACAGATTTGTTTATTGAGACTCACTTTTCTTCCTCTCTTTTAAGTTGTTCTTTGTGCAATGCATGTCAAATATATATTATTTTTTTGTTCTTATTAAAACATATTTATGATTATTTTATATATTATTAGTTATCCCCTCATCGAGTTGATAAAACGATTTAGTTTTTTGACATCATGGTATAGATGAAAAGGTGTAGTTTTATACCTTTGTACTCTAAAAAATATATAGTTTTATATATTATTTTCACTTATAACTTTAATTTTTTGATATATTTCTTATATATGTCTATATAAATATATAGCACATGGTTAGCTTAGGAAATTCCTCAAACTTTAGAAACCATTGAGTTTGCGATCTTGGAGAGTATCGTTACATGATTTGAAATTCAGTAACTTTCTCCTCTGGAGTATTTCATCTATTTATAGGCGAAGTGGGAGATATTTGAAAATATAGCTATTTAGCAATATTTTGGATGTTGTCCAACCCTATGCCTCTTTTTTTGCAAAGGACGAGTTGCTTTTAAGAATATCTGCACATACTCCTGCTTTTTGACAACGGTTGTTGACTCTGTACTTTTGTCAGAATGACTTTGTTCGTCAGTCCAAGAATCAAAATTGGTTGAGCATGATGGTCTCCAGAACTTAAGGATTCCATTCTTAAAGGTTGGCCTCGAAAAGCATTCATCTAACTTGTTCTCTTTGTTTCTATGCATGGGTTAGGATATCTTTTAAATAGGTGTCCTCCAAGCTGGTAAGTTCTGTTAGTTTCTCTGAAAATGAGAATCCCAAACTGGTAAATTGATTACCAGTTTCCTCTAACTCCTTGTGCACCCCAACTGGTGGGTTAGCTCGTGAAGCAGTTTGTCTTGATCAGCTCCATTAAAACTCAAAAGACATCTTATAGAGGTTATTACAAGTTTTGCGCAGACTATAGTTCATCTAGAGACATTCTAAGTTGGTGACTTTTTTTTTAATATGTATACATTAATTTTAAACACAGATATCCACTCACACACCCAGATATCTCAGGGAAGCACGAACATGTGACATCTCAGTGACAGGCAAAGTGTTTTATCCATTACACCCCGAGCGAAGGGACAAAACACAAATTGTTTAGAACTTTATAGAAAAGCTGGTGGTTTCTATATAGTTTTTGACAAATCAATACACAAAAGGATAAGGAATTTAAATCTAAATTCCTAACTCAGTTTAATGATTTAGTTTTTTTATTTTGTTTTTGTAATTGAATTTTTTAAAATAACATGGTTTGTCAATGATTTTTGTTTTTATTTTTTAGTTTTTATTTCCTTAAATTATAAATAAATATTATATCTTTCTTATTTAAATTATTTTTTATACATATATCAAATTGAACGTATTTTTTATGAGAATTCATATGATATCCATTTGCATATAATAAATTTAGAAAATTTGCGCAAAAAGCTCTGAGTTTGTATTCACTTGTTCTATGTAGTTGATTGAATTTACGTATATGTTGGAAGAACAAATTTAGACTCCCTCTAGGATCAATATTTTGATATGTCAAAACTTATATTAGTCAGTTTTTCCAGTTTCTAGAGTTCTAATATGTGATCCTTGTATAGGATCAAATTGAGTTATAATAGAACTTAGGCTGAAGACCGAGCAAGGAGAATGCTTGAGAACTGACTATCATCACGCCTAGCATTGACCTAAAATTGTGTTGGAGCACTCAGTTTAAGGTCCTACCATACTGAGAAGCAAAATTCAGTATGAGGGCTTTCCCGAATTGACTGAAGAGAATTTAGTTCAAGGGATTTCCATACAGATAAAGAGATATCAGTATGAGGGCATTTTCCATACTGACTATGGTTAGTCAGTATGAGGGTTTACCATACTGACCCTGGGAAGTCAGTATGAGGGCAAAGTTGTACTGATTTAATAGTCAGTATCAGAGCCTCTAACATTAAAGAATGAGCATTTCGAAAGATATCGAAGCTCAATCAAACTCAGGCATTCAAACATGCCCAAGTAAGTACAAGGTTACCAAACTGGGATCCCTCGGGCTGAAAAGAAGTCTGACATAATGTTAGTGTAACGTATACTAACGCTGCAGAGCAGAGCGGAAAGGAGACCTAAGGCATGGGCTACGATTGGAAAACATAATCCATGAGTCTAACGTCTGGATTTATGAGTCTAATGGATAGAAATTCAAATTGCCATAGGTCTTCCTCTATATACAAGACTGCTCTTCAACCTTAAACGATTACGAAATCTGAATTGTCTTCACACGACAAAGGCATTCTTTCAGGCCATCTCTCTGCAAAACTCTTTGAGTTGCCGTGTTTTCTAACACGAAACTTGAGTCTCCAGACCAAGTTACCCACCGTGCTAATTTCTCCTAGCACAAGGCTGAAGCTTTAAGCTGAAGTTCTTCTTGGTGAATATATCTTTCTGAGATATATTCATAGTAGTCAGTTTCCTAGTCTAGGACTCTGATTCTCATAGGCGTATGCCAACCACCTGAGTTCTGAGAAGAACAAGTAGACATCTAACCACCGGGAAGGAGGCTGCGGGTTGCATCCCCACTTCAACCTGAAGATTGAGTCTGCAAGGAGTTCCTAGGTGAGTGCCACAGCTGACCGGAAGACGGAGGTGCCATCGGATTGTGTATAGATTGTAAGGAGGTTTGTATTAACTTAGTGAATTATCCAGACTTTGGGTCTAAAGATTGGATGTAGGATATTGAGATCCGAACCACTATAAGTCCTGAGTGTTCTTTACAACTTTCTTTACTTACTACTTTGTTTTTCTAAACTGACTTCGAAACCTTCAATACCTCTAAGTATTGAAGAGTATATACTGTGAAACTGGCTGAACCAGGACAGGACTAAGCTTAAGTTCTTTCAAACACACAAAACTGATTATACTCTAATTTAGTCGAACAAGTGCAACTGTCTATTTACTTCCGCTACATATACATTACCTTCCGCTGCACATTTTTGCACTCTGATTTTGGGACCAACAAGTGGTATCACGCACCAAGGTTCTAACAAACTAAGGTTGTGTTGAGTCACTCTGAACCACATCTTTGTTTTTCTGCACTTGGTTTTGTTTGTGTTTTTAAGCTTAGGTACGCAGAGATGGCTCAGATTTCGAAGCTTCCAAAGTATTCATCGAAAAACTTTGAGATTTGGAAGAAGTGTTCGTTGATTATGCTGAAGAATGTCCACCCAGAGATGGCAGAGGTTCTATCTATCGGACCGTTGAAGATCACCAAAGTAAATACTCAGCTCGGAGGAGCAGAAGGTCAGGAGATAGTGGAGAAGCCCTATGCAGAGTGGACGAACGACGATCGAGTTCATTTTCAGTTGGATTCAATGGCCATGGAGCTCATCTTACTAGCTTTACCAGAGCCACTGGTTGTTGATGCTGTCGAGCACAACAATGCCAAAAAGATGTGGAAATTTCTTTGCACACTCAGTCAAGAAATAACCCAAATGAAGCGAAACAAGTTTAAAACTTTGAAGATAAGTATGAATCTAAAGAATCGACCAATAATGATGTACGAGGAATCTTAAATTTTTAAATTCCTCTGACTGAAACTCGCTCTGACAGAGAGCAGGTGAAAGTACACTACAAAAGCAAGTCAAAGCAGAGCAAAGCAGGTTGCTACAATACGAAGAATGGCGATGATTGGATCATATGTGTGTAATTTGTACTATTTTTGGAGTGGTTAATTGAATGATTTGATGAGGATTAGGTGCAAAAATCACACACATATCTTTTCTTTTTATTGATTTTCCTTCACTGGGTGTTCGAGAATTGTTTTGAGTGTGCAGGACATAAAACGTGTTAGAAATTCAAGTTTTGGAGCAAAATTGTGGCTGAGGGCGAAGTGAATCCCGTTCGGGACACAAATGTCCCCTTTGGGACAGAAAAAGGAAGAAAAAAGATGACACACAAAGCCCGTTCCATTCGGGACAGGCCGGTCCCGCTCGGGATGCTCCATTGCGTTCGAAACTCGGAAATTTGGCGTGAATTCAAGGAAAAAATGGGAAGGCCGAAGCCAGTCCCGTTCGGGACATGTCGAGGTTTTTCAGCGAGATGCTTATTCCATCCCGCTCGTGATGGAAGTTTCCAAAGGAGATTCTGCTCGGGATTGAATTACTGAGGCTGCGGATTTCTCAACTATAAAAGGCCAAGGGGTGTCACAAAATGAGGGTTCGACTCTTAAAAACCCTAGAGAGAAAAAGGCACGAAGTAGAAGCAAAATTCACGTCTCAAGGCTGGGAATCGAAGGTTGAAGGAAGGATTTGAAGCTAGAATTGAAGATTCATCATTAATAACCCTAAGCTTTCTTGTCTTCCCTTCTCTTCTATGATTCAATTTTGGATATTGATGTTTTTCATTGTATTCATTAGTAGCTAAACTCATTGTTGAGGATTTGGATGTGATTGGGATTGATTTGAATATTGTTTTTATTTGAGTAATAGAATTTCCAAGGGTTTGATTATTATTGTGGAATTGAATTTGTGTTCCTTTCATGTTTGATCACCATGTGTTGGAAAGTAAGCCTCAATGAACTAACTAATAGGTTTGTTAATTAGAGCGGATTGCAATAATAATTGGGTGTTGTTCCACTTAGAAGATAGGTGAACAGATATCTAGGTCATTAATTCTTGAGCTTTTGGGAGTTAATCGAAATCAACATACTTAGACTTAGGTTGAGATTGAGATTAATCTAAGGTTGTTGCACCGGTACTAAGGGTAATAACTCGAATCAGTGAATTCATCCAAATTATCTAACGGAAATTGGTTCGTAAGTTAACAAGTCCAAACGTATTCTTGAATCTACCCCAATCCATCCTATGTTCCTCAACTATTCTCTCTTTGGTAATCTTAAGTCTGTCATTTGGTATTTTATTTAGTTGTTACATTAATCTTTAGAATTTTACGTAGTTTATAATTGATCATTCAAATTCATTTTATAGCATCTAGATATTAAGTTCCATAATCAATACCTTTTACTTAAACAACGGGCGAATTGAGTCATCGTGTTTGATAATTTTTACTTGATAAAAATACTGCATCAAGTTTTGGCGCCGTTGCCGGGGACTCAAGGTGTAGGTCGTTGTTTGATATTAGGGGATTTAAAAGCTTGGTAGTCTAGATTTATTATATCGTTACTTAATTTTAGTTCTTGTTGGTGTAGGTTGTGCATGATTACAAGGGCTAAGGCAAAGAAAATACAAGAACAGGCAGCACAGGTAGTAGTGAAAGAAGACATGGCTGAGGAAGATCAAAGAAATGACAGACAGCTGATCGAGAATCTGCAAAGGCAGCTGGAAGAAGTCCGAGCCGAGGTTAACAATAACGCGGGGGAACGGGAGCATAGAGAAGAAAGGAGAAATCATTTTCAAAGTATATTCCGACCTCCGAGGGGAGAATCTACTGATTGATTCAATTTGCGGACTGACGCTACTCACTTCGAGATCAAACCCCAGCTTGCTAAGATGGTACAGAAGAATCAATTCGGAGGGAAACCTAATGAAGATCCGAATGGGCATATCCAACAGTTTCTGGAGGTAGCAGACATGATAAAGATCAACCAAGTACCCTAGGACCAGGTCAGGATGTATCTGTTAACCTTCTCCCTGAAAGATGAGGCTAAGGTTTGGTTGGTTGGGCTGAAGAAGAATGAGATAAGTGATATGTGCGTAAAATGACCTATTTTCCGATGTGTGCGCGTGCATGTTTGTGGCCATTTTACCCTCATATCATATGTTTTCGTTGTTCTTTTGTCTTGTTTTCGTGTTTGAAATGTTGTAGGATGTGTTTTGAGCATAAAACAACACTTTTGGATGAGTTTTGGATGGAAATTGCCCGAGTTAGGAGTCAAAGGGAAGCAGGATCGACCGAGCGGTGCAGAAAGGGTGCTGGGGCTGTTCAGAGACTTTGCTCGGCCGAGCCAAACTTGGCTCAGTCAAGCCAAGCCCTTCAGAGAGGTGGCTCAGTCGAGCCAAATTGGCTCGGCCGAGCCAGAACGTGATTTTCAGCATTTGGCAGTTTTCAACATTTGGTAGTTTTCAGCATGGCTCGGGCGATCCGAGGCCCTGTTTGCTCATTATAAAAGGGGGAAACGGTTATTTTCAGAACAAAATTCATAACTTTGAATAACCACCTCCTAAATTCTCTCTATGATTCCCATTTACATCACTTCCAAAACCTTACCCAAGGTATCAAGGAGCTAATTCATCAATCCTTGGAGAAGAATTGAAGATCCAAGGGGGTAGATCAAGACCTAGCAAATCCAATAGGGGAAGATTTCACTTTCTACTTATCAATTGTAATGGATGTATTTGATTTCAACTTTGTATTGTTACAATTGAGTGGTATGTTGCTCTAATTCAATTTGGATGTTGATATGAACAAGGATGCATGAAGACTAGGTTTGATAATTGCTTGTTTACTTTCCTTTGAGGGATTGATTTGCACTTGAGCTTGTTTCTTACCTATTAGGTGTAGGTAATAGCCAGCCTTTAGGTAGTTGACGTGAACATTGCAGCCAACACGCGGACGGAATCGTCGTGATAAGTGCATAATCTTATAGTTCTAGTTTCAATCCATGTGTGGTGCTAGGATTGTAGGACGATAATCGACGGTCGATTGGGAGTGGCCTAGGAGTTAATAACGTAGCTATTTGCAACGCCTAGTGTCATCTACCGCTAGTTATCCGTAGCAAGTGACTAGCGACATTAGAGTCAGTTGCTTAACCTCATAGGAATTAAAATTCGTTTACATCAATGATTAATCTAATTGGATTGCATCTACGTTTATTTCAACATCCTATCTACCTTATTTGAGTATTTGTTTTTCTTGGTTTACCAATGTGTGGAGATAATTGATTAAATGTTGATTGTTGGTTTAATTCATTGTTTGCTATATGTTGTTAGTATAGGTTTAAATTGAATGTCTAGATTGATAGAAATCACTCAACGATTTTATCTTGCCTAGCTATTAGACTTTGCTATAGTATACCGGTAATCTAGCGGGCGAAGGGAAGAAGGACCTGGATCTGACAAATTTTATTCTTGTGTGGCTAAGAGTTTAATTTTTATTGAACTTTTAGCTGCATCAATAAGCACATGGGAAGATCTGAAGGAGAAGTTTTTGCTGAAATATTTTCCACCAGGGTTGACACTGAAAAGGAAGGCAGAAATTCAGTCATTCAGCCAGCAATATGATGAGCCACTGTACGAGGCATGGGACAGGTTTCGAGAGATGCTGAGGAAATGTCCAAAACATGGGATGTCTGATGCAGAAATTATTTGCCACTTTTATGCTGGAGTAGATAATGACACACAACTCCGACTGGATAATATTGGTGGAGGAGATTTCCTTGATCTAGAGGAAGATGAGGCCATGAAGGCGATTGAAAAGCTGGCCGAAAACAGTTACAAGTGGCCAAAAGAAAGAAGGGATTATAGAGTTGTGAAGAGTGTTGCTGCTACAAGGGATCAGGAAGAGATGAAGGAAAAAATGGCTTCTTTGGAAACAAAGATGGATCTTCTTCTTTTGGATAGAACTCAACAGCAATAGCAGCAAATGGGGAGTTCCTCAAGGGGAGGAACTCAGATTCCGAATCAGTACACGCAATTGGAAGCCCAGTCAGTTGATGATGTGAACTACATCGGCAGAGGAAATTATGGGAATTATCGAAGGCCGTACTATCAGAATGATAACCTTCCATATCATCCCAATAACCGATTCCACCCGAATCTATCTTATGGGAATCCGAATAATGCTATGAATCCACCTCCAGGATTTGAACAGAGAGGAGAAGGATCGAATCAGGGGAATGGGGGTGATAATATGAGGAGGCAGTATGGGCAGCAGGACAGAAGAGGACAAAGTTCAAGAGAAGAGGAAGTTGAGAAGAGATTTGATAAATACGACAGTATGATGACAGAAATGTAGAATCAAATCTCTACTATTGCTAAGCATGTGAGCGGGAATCATAAGCAGGGGCAGTTTCCCAGCGATACTGAGGCCAACTCGAAGAAGAACTGTAGTGCTATAACCACAAGAAGTGGTAGGTCATATGACGAGCCCAGTAACCCCACAGCGGGTAAAGACAAACAAGGGCACCAGGATAAAATTTCAGAAGAGGAGGAGATTGAAACAGAAGTGACTCCCCAGCTAGTCAAAACAAAAAAGGGGAGCACATCTGAGGAAATTTCCAAGGGAAGCAACATACCCTTTCCTCAGAGACTTGAAAAGAATAAGTTGAGCAAGCAATTTGCAAGGTTTTTAGACCATTTGAAAAAGGTGCAGATTAATTTGCCATTGCTGGAAGTTTTTCAAGATATTCCTAGTTATGCCAAATTCCTGAAGGAATCGGTGGCACAAAGAAGGAAATTTGGAGAGTTCGAGATAGTGAACTTATTTGAAGAGTGCAGTGCAGTGATCCAGAAAAAGATGCCTATCAAGAGGCAAGATCCGGGGAGTTTCACCATCTCCTGTGTCATTGGTGGATTGGAGTTTGGCCATGCATTGTGTGATTCGGGTGCGAGCATTAATCTGATGCCACTATTTATCTTCAATAGACTGTATATTGGGGAGATCAAACCAACCACCATTACTTTCCAAATGGCATATCGCTCTCTATCACAGCCAAAGGGAATTGTGGAAGATGTTCTGGTCCGAGTCAAGGATTTTATATTCCCCACGGATTTTGTAGTTCTGGATATGGAGGAAGACAAGAATGTGTCGTTAATTCTTGGGAGACCGTTCTTGCATACTGGAGGAGCCTTGATTGATGTGAGGGAAGGAGAGCTGACTCTCTGTTTCAATGACCAGAAGATTACATTCTCCATCTCAGATGCGATGAAGAAGCACAAGGACAGGTATGACGAGTGCAACAACATTGAGGTAATATCTTTTCCTTTGTCTTTTGGTCATGAGAAGAAAGATGCTCTGGAAGAGGTTATTCATGACTCTTTGCACTCTAACCTTGATTTTGATGAGCTTTATGAGGTTTGTGATGAGTTGCTAGAGATGGTGAATGCGTTGGAAGATGCACCAGAGGTCAGACCAAAGCAGGATGTGAAGTTTCTGAAATTGAGGACTAAGGAGGAAGAGCTAGAGGTGAGATTGAAGAAGGAACAGAGCAAGAACGAAGCCCCAGTGGTGGAGTTAAAGGAACTGCCAGATAGCCTCAGATATATCTTCCTAGGGGAGAAGGACACTTATCCAGTAATTGTTAACTCTGCATTGTCTGACGTGGAGATTGAAAAGCTGAAGAGGCTCCTGAGGATGCACAGATCAACTATAGGGTGGCAGATTTCTGACATAAGGGGGATCAGCCCGTCTATTGTGATGCACAAAATTATTCTGGAAGAAGGGAGCAAGCCAAAGAGACAACCTCAAAGGAGACTGAATCCAAAGATGCAAGAGGTGGTGAAAAAGGAGGTGATGAAGCTGCTGGATAATAATATCATCTATGCTCCGAGTGATAGTGAGTGGGTTAGCCTGACTCACATGGTTCCGAAGATAGGGGGATTTGAGAAGGTTATCAAGCCTGGAGGAGAAGAAGTGATCGAGAGACCAACTACAGGATGGCGTTTCTGCATTGATTACAGGGCTTTAAATAATGCAACTCTTAAAGATCATTTTCCTTTACCCTTTATTGATCAAATGCTTGACCGTCTTGCAGGAAAGTCTCATTATTGCTTCTTGGATGGATACTCCAGATACAATCAGATTGTTGTGGCACCTAAAGAACAGCACAAGACAACCTTCACTTGTCCCTACGGGATTTTTGCCTATCGGAGGATGCCCTTTGGGCTGTGCAATGCGCCGGCGACTTTTCAAAGGTGTATGATGTCCGTATTTCATGGTCTTATTGAAAATATTATGGAAGTTTTTATGGACGATTTTTCTGTGTTTGGCTTGTCTTTTGATGATTGCTTAGAGAATTTAAAAACTGTGTTGCAGAGATGTGAGGAGACTAACCTAGTATTAAATTGGGAAAAATGTCATTTTATGGTTAGAGAGGGAATTGTGTTAGGATATAAGGTCTCTAGTAGGGGGATAGAGGTTGATAAGGCTAAAGTGGTAGCAATTGAACAACTTCCCTTGCCTAAGACAGTTAAAGGGGTTAGAAGTTTCTTGGGACACGCTGGGTTTTATAGGAGATTTATCCAAGATTTTTCCAAGATAACCAAACCTTTGTGTAGTTTGCTAGAGAAAGATGTCCCTTTTGATTTTAGTGAGGACTGTGTGAATGCATTTGAGAGGCTGAAAAATGCATTAGTGATAGCCCCAGTATTAGTGACTCCGGATTGGGAAGAGGATTTTGTTTTAATGTGTGATGCTAGTGACTCTGCTGTGGGGGTAGCTCTTGGACTGATTAGGGATAAAATTTTTAGAGTTATTGCCTATGCTAGCAAAATGTTAAATCCGGCTCAATTGAATTACACTGTGACTGAGAAAGAATTACTTGCTGTTGTTTATGCCTATGATAAGTTTCGTGCTTATTTAATAGGAGCAAAATCTGTAGTTTACACTGATCATGCATCAATTAGATACTTGTTTGCTAAAACTGATTCGAAGCCTAGGTTGCTTAGATGGATTTTGCTTTTGCAAGAGTTTGACATGGAAATTTGGGATAAGACAGGTTGTGAGAATGTAATTGCAGATCATCTTTCTAGGTTAGAAAATCCAGTTGAGGTTGACAATCAGGATAGTTTGATTAAGGAAGATTTTCCTGATGAGAGAATTATGACTGTGGCAGTTGCTAGTGTTCCATGGTATGCAGATTTCTGTAATTTTCTAGTTGCAGGTGTATTACCTCCTGATTTGGAGCCCTATCAACGGAAGAAATTTCTGAAGGAGGCCAAGTTCTACTACTGGGAAGAGTCGTATCTGTTCCACATATGTGCTGACGGTATTATTCGCAGGTGTGTCCCTCAGAGCGAATGGAGGAAGATTATAGAGGAGTGCCATCACTCGGTAAGTGGGGGTCACTTTGGTGCAAATCGAACCGCATTGAAGTTATTAGCCTGCGGATTTTACTGGCCTTCTATTTTAAAGGATTATATTGCTATGGTAAGAACGTGTGATAGATGCCAGAAGATGGGGAATATAACCCGAAGGAATGAGATGTCCCAAACGATCTTTATTGAGGTTAACATATTCGATGTATGGGGCATTGACTTTATGGGCCCTTTTCCCCCATCTTTTGGTTTTAAATATATTCTTCTTGCTGTGGATTATGTGTCTCGATGGGTGGAGGCCATACCCACTGTTCCTAATGACTCTCAAGTGGTGCTTAAGTTTTTGCAGGCTTTAGTTGCTCGGTTTGGCATTCCCAGAGCTTTGGTGAGTGATGGAGGCAGTCACTTCTGCAACAAACTCATGGATAAACTTTTGGCTCGGTATGGGGTGCGACAAAGAGTATCAACAGCTTATCACCCGCAAGCCAATGGGTTGGCTGAACTGGCCAATCGAGAGATCAAGCAGGTGCTCGAGAAAATGGTATTGAATAGGAAGGACTAGAGTAAGAGACTTGATGAGGCTTTGTGGGCCTACCGGACAACCTTCAAGATACCGATCGGCATGTCCCCGTACCAGTTGGTTTATGGCAAATCTTGCCATCTTCCGGTTGAAGTTGAGCACAAGGCATTTTGGGCAATCAAGACATTGAACTTGGAATTTCTGAAAGCTCGGGGGGACCGGGTGCAGAAGCTGAATGAGCTCGATGAGTGGAGACACGAGGCATATGAGAGCACAAAGTTGTGCAAGAAGAGAGCTAAACGGTTTCACGACCGACATATTTGAGTGAAGAAGTTCTACAAAGGTGACATGGTTCTTGCTTTTAACTCTCGTTTGAAATTATTTTCGGGTAAATTTCGTTCTCGTTGGACAGGGCCATACAAGGTGCGAGAAGTGTTCGAGAATGGTACTTTGGAACTGGAGACTGAAGATGGCCACTATTTCAAGGTGAATGGGCACCAGGTTAAGCGATTTCACACTTCCGAGCAACCTCGAACTGTGAATGAAATCTCCCTTACATGAAGGTAAGTAGGTGAGATCGTCGAGCTCCCGACGTTAAATGCAGCGCTTCTTGGGAGGCAACCCAAGTTCAATTTACTTGTCTTGTTTTCATTGATGGATTAGAATGCATTGTTTTTAATATTGTTTTGCATTGTATTAAGTTTGGGGGGGAACTCTGTGTTACTAATGATTTTTGGAAGTTGATTGGAGTGATGTAGGAACGAAAATACTTCATTTTGGGGGGAAATTACGCGACAGGATGTGACAAATCCCGAGCGGGATCATCTTGTCCCGCTCGGGATGCAAAAAACTCACAAAATCGCTGCCCGGTCGAGGTCAATCCTGAGCAGAACCATCCTGTCCCGCTCGGGACGCGTAACATCTGGAGGAATTTGACGTATCCCGAGCGGGTGGTTCACATCCCGCTCGGGATGGGATTTTGCGCGAAATTGCAGGTTTACCGAGGGGTATCCCGAACGGGATCAAAGTGTCCCGTTCGGGACCAGTTTTGTTCATGCTGCGAACCGGGCCGGCCCAACCGTCCCGAGCGGGATAGAGCTGTACCGCGCAGGATGGGTCGCGAATATAAATACATGCCGCGCGGGATCGTTTCATTTCTCGCCCCCTCTCTCTACCGAACGGTATTTTTTTCCTTCCCTTGCATTCCTTCGATTTTTCGGCGAACATAAGGTAATTTCTCCTCCCCTTTCATGTTTATTTCATGTTTTTGTTTAATTATTCAAGTTTGAACGGATTGATTTCGGATTATTCATGCTTAGAGTTCTATCCTAGGGTTTGTTGGTGGATGCACATAAGGTGTTCGAATAAATGACTCAATGCATATTTGTGGTTTGAATGGCATATTTGTTGCGGATATTGGGCATAATTTCTTAATGTTGAAGTAGATTGGTGGAAATTTTGTGAAATTTGGGGGTTATTTATCTTCCTTGCAATATCTAGGGCTTGGTTTAATTATTTAAATTGTGAATTTACTCATGTGAACTTGTGGGGGAATTCTTTGTGCTTTGAAGTTTGGATATCTTATGGGATGAATTGGTGATCGATTAATTGTGTGTTGTTCCAGAGAATATGGCACCCAATACCCGTGTTGCACGCCCACTAATTTCACCGACGCTGAGTACAGGGCGCTAAAGGCCCTGAGCAAGTGTGTGGTGCATGGTTCCAAATACTCGTGCCCAACAACTCTTACCGCATTGGGCATCAAGGAGGATGTTGAAACTTTGTTTAAGGATATTGGATGGGATGCCTTGCTCGAGAAAAGGTGGCCGGCATTTGAGGAGCAAACAAGGGAATTCTTGGCATACGCTTCTGTGCGGAGGAGCCCTGGAAACTGGCCTTGCCACATAACATTTAAAATGGGGGGAAAACGATACACGTTGGAGCGTGCAGAGCTCGATGCTATTTATGGCTGTGCACAGGGGTCGAAATACATACCCGATGACATCCATCCCAAGGACTGCTGGCAGCTAATTTCTGGCGATACAGTTTTTGGTACACTGAGGATGAAGCTGGCCAAGGGTTCTCTCATTCGGAGCCCGGTGTTGCGTTACATCCACAAGACCGTTCCAAACTCGGTCTCCGGGCGCCATGAGAGCAACAACGTGATCATCTCGGAGCTTTATCTGCTCCATTCCATGCTTGCCGGAGTCCCCTTCTCCATGGCTGCAGTGGCCATGGACAATTGGAGTCGAGCCCCCACCTGTACCAACATTTATTGTGGTGGCCTGATCACTCCCATCCTCGACCACTTCAGAATTCCTCGGGAAGGCACGGAGGTGCCACCGTCTGTGGTGGACCTCCCGGTGCTCACTCTGGCAAAATACATATCTATCCCCCGAGAGAATGCAGTCTTGTATAAGGTAGTTGGAGATGCTTGGATGATGTTGCCTAATACTGCTGCCACCACCATCATTGCTCCGGATTCTGAGGCAAATCTGTTGTTGGACTCGCCCGAGCACAGAGCCCGATGGTACAGAAAAGGGCGAGATGGGACATATGGAAGTTATGAGCATACTATTCCTGCCCCGGAGGACAATGAGGATGAATCGATGGATGAGGAGGAGCCGCAGCACGAGCAGGGCGTCGGGATGTCATCGGCTGGAGGCTGTCGCCCTTGGCAGACTGATATGCTTGAGATGATGAGAGGCATGTCGTCCTCCATGGCCGGACTGGACTTGAGGATGGCCGGCTTGGCGACTGAGGTGACCGGATTGAGAGCTGATTTGGGTACTCAGAGGACTTGAATGGAGCATAGATTTGATGGAGTAAACGACAGATTATCCGGCGTCAAGACTAAGCTGAACGACTTGATTGCTCAGTTTCCTGCTTACTATCGTAGGCGCAGGAGAAATGATGATGCTCCGGGCTCTACCCAGCAGTGATCACCGTCTTTCCGCCTTTTCAAACTTAGTCGTCTTCGGACTAAGTTTGGAGGGTTGGACGGACACCGGTTCTCTCTCTATCCGTATACTTTTTACTTGTTATGTTGGAACTATTTTATTTGCGTTTCTATTATACTCAATACCTAGTTAGTTTGATTTAGGATTCATTTGATGTAGTTGTTTTGAAGCATTCAATTTGGTTGTAAAATGATTGATCTTTAACTGATGGAGGTTGTTTGATATTGGGAAATTGTTGGTTCTTGCTGTTTTTTTTTTTGTGATGATGTGATACAGGTGGATGGAGCTGAAACAAATGGAACCATGCCGAATTTTTTTTGTTTTCCACCTGGTTAAACTGTCAAAAGTTGGGTACACACACTCTAACACTTAACTCTCACACTAAGCATGAATTGAATGATTTATTTTGAGTTTGAGTACTTGCAAGTAAAGTGTGCTTGATTGTGATAACTTAGGCTTGAGATTGAATTCATGACGAAGCATGAACATGATTTGACTTGTTTGAGCTTATGATAGGGCGGAATAACTTGAAGTTGATGCATGTTTTTAGTTGAACAAATTTGACATTTGACGTCATGTTATATTAATGCTTAGAACTCAACAACTTTAAACTTGTGAGATTTGAGCCTAATGAGTCTATTTTACCTCATTATTGATTGGTTGTGAGAGGCGAGCCACAAGCGGAATGAGTAGAGTCTGTCGATGCCACTTAGTTTAACATATTACATTGAACTGGAAAATGATCTTAGGCCATTCCTTCTTAGTACCTATCTTTGATATTGTTGGAGAATAAGTTTGAAACATAATTGCCCTAACCATTGTTTTAGAGCCACTTTGAGCCTTAAATTTTTTTCATATGTGCTTAGGAGCAAGTTTGAGGGTTGGGATGAGTTGAGATAAAAAGAAGTGAGTGCTTGGATTAAATCTTGTGAGTGTGTTGAAATAATGATTGACAAAATTTTGTAGGAAAGAAAAAGAGAAAAAAAAGAAAGAGAAAAGAGAAAGAGGAAAAAAAAAAAGAAAAAGAAAAAAAAAATATATATATATATAATTGAAAAGAGGTTTGAATGCATATTGAGTGATACAAGTTGAGGAATTTATCAGATTTTGGAATTGAAGTATTTACTTGGTGTTGAAGGGTTGATTGGTTGAATGTTGAGAAGAGGGTCGAGATGAATGAGTCACTTTTGCCTAAAACACCCTACCTGTTAGTAAGCCACGTTACAACCCGATAAAAGTCCTATTTGATTTTAGGACGATGTTTCAATGTGAAAAAATGTGGCAGAGATGAACGATATGAATGAAACTTGTGTACTTGTGCTGGAGTAAAAGAAAGAAAAAATTAACCTTATACAGCTGAGTGTGAGTGTTACACCTTATATGATCACATGCCGGTAAGGTTGAGTTCTTTGCATTAATCCAAACATGGTGGATAAGGAAAACTTTGTGAAATCGAAACATGCATTGATAGATAGTGGTGAGCCGTGAAGCATTGCACCAAGCGAATGAAAATCTAGTTTCTGTTTTTGATTGAGGACAATCAAAGGCTTAAGTTTGGGGGGTTTGATATGTGTGTAATTTGTACTATTATTGGAGTGGTTAATTGAATGATTTGATGAGGATTAGGTGCACAAATCACACACATAACTTTTCTTTTTATTGATTTTCCTTCACTGGGTGTTCGAGAGTTGTTTTGAGTGAGCAGGACATAAAACGTATTAGAAATTTGAGTTTTGGAGCAAAATTGTGGCTGAGGGCGAAGTGAATCCCGTTCGGGACACAAATGTCCCGTTCGGGACAGAAAAAGGAAGAAAAAAGATGACACACGAAGCCCATCCCATTCGGGACAGGCCGGTCCTGCTCGGGACCCGTGCTCGGGATGCTCCATTGCGTTCGGAACTCGGAAATTTGGCTTGAATTCTAGGAGAAAAATGGGAAGGCCGAAGCCTGTCCTGTTCGGGACCTGTCGGGGTTTTTCAGCGAGAAGCTTATTCCATCCCGCTCGGGATAGAAGTTTCCAAAGGAGATTCCGCTCGGGATCGAATTACTGAGGCTGCGGATTTCTCAACTATAAAAGGCCAAGGGGTGTCACAAAATTAGGGTTCGACTCTTAAAAACCCTAGAGAGAAAAAGGCACGAAGTAGAAGCAAAATTCACGTCTCAAGGCTGGGAATCGAAGGTTGAAGGAAGGATTTGAAGCTAGAATTGAAGATTCATCATTAAAAACCCTAAGCTTTCTTGTCTTCCCTTCTCTTCTATGATTCAATTTGGGATATTGATGTTTTTCATTGTATTCATGAGTAGCTAAACTC
>JAPKLW010000016.1:418229-446992 GCA_026898455.1 Plectranthus barbatus
GTAGTTTATAATTGATCATTCAAAGTCATTTTATCGCGTCTAGATATAAAGTTCCATAATCAATACCTTTTACTTAAACAACGGTCGAATTGAGTCTTCGTGTTCGATAATTTTTACTTGATAAAAATACTGCATCATTGGACGACATGCCTTTGGTCTCTAACGGCTACAATTTCAAATGGTCAAATCTTCCACCTATAGATAGCAGACCACTTCGACTTGAATCAACACTTGAAGCTTATGCTCGAACTAGCATAAATTTTGTCTAAGTAAAAGCTCAAATCTCTCAAAAGTTCTCTGAACATTTCTTATATCTGAACACGAGGCTTAAGCTTTCTGATTCTCATGGGCTATTGCCAACCACCAACGTTCTGGGAAGAATAATAATCCACCATTCCAGTTTGAAGGCTGCGAGGTGTGTCCTCACTTCAAGTCTAAACAAGGAAGCAAATAAAGTTTATGGGCGAGTGAGCTAGCAGGCCGAAGGACATTGGCATCCATAAGCTAGTTATAGATAGTGAGAAGTCTTGTAATTTGTTACTTAGTGAATTCTCGGATTAAGTTCCGAAGAGTGGATGTAGGTCTTAAGGATCCAAACCACTGTAGAATATCCTGAGTCATTTACTGCTTTATTTAAATTTCGGCATTCTAAGTTTTCGTACTAATTTGAAACCTTCAATACTTTCAATGTATTGAAGTGTATACTTGAAAACCGGTACTTAAATCTTTCAGAGACCAATTTGAGCTAAATCAAGTTTTCAGAAGCTGAAAACTGAGTTTCAGTTTTCAGAGTGCAAACTTATTAAAATACTTCTGCTGCATATAAAACTACTTTGATCTCGGGACCAACAAATTCCCTTTTAATATAATGTCTAGGAAAAAATAAATAATTTTGCCCAAATAGGCTTTGGGCCAAAAAGTAAAGGAAGAAATAATCGAATAATTCCTCCTGATAATTACCTCGTTGTCATATGCGACTTATACAATAACTCATATAATAAAATTCTAACCCTTCTTTCAAAATTCTGCATTTAATTTATCTTGTAAGAATTGATGTTGGAAGTAGTTCGAATCATTTCTCGGATCAATTGAGTCGAATAATATAAATAAATGTCCTTGCTTCGTGGTAAGTTGTGGTGTTGCCTTTTTCTTTGACAAAATCTTATTCAGCTTGCACTGTCATTATTGGATAGCCATTCTACCGGGGTTTATTTTGGTTGCAAAAGGTTAGATTTTGGTGGGGCGTTACATCCTGCCCACCTTACAAAAACTCTCATCCTTGAAAATTGAAGTCATAGTGAGAAAAGTTATGAATACATTTCTCTCGCACTTTCTTCGAGTTCTCATATATCTAATCTCAGTATTGTGGCATTTTCAAAGCGCTCTTAACATCGAAATCTATTCGTGCAATGCTCTTTGGACTTTTCCATCGAGGATTGTTTTTGGCACATTCTAATAATGCTTATTTAGTAGCAATTTTCTTTTATTAGCATCAGATTACTTGTCTAGAATCGTAGACATTCTTTCCATGTTATTATACGTGAAAGATTATGAATGTTATTCGTATTTAGTGGTGAGGCTACTCGATGTATCATGGCACCAATATATTTCTCTATTTCGAAGATCTTAATGATCATAATTATTAAATTCTTCACACAAATCAAATTGGATAGTTCCTCGCATGGGTGACAGTTTCATGAACTCGGTATCCCTTAATTCAAAATGTTTTCTTGCATTGTCGAGAGTCATTGTGTTGTGTGCTTTGTAAATTTTTGGATTTGTTGACTCTTGTTTGGTTCGTCAACCATTTTAAGCCATCCTTCTGACCACTCCGGGTCCCAATTAAACGAGTGAATTCCATCTCCTTATTACCGAGAGTTTTAGATGGTGAATTATTTTATGGATGAGATCTTCCCAATTGTATTCCTGGTCCAATGTTATTTCTCTCAACATATTTGTGAGTACTTGAATGATAAATTTGGCTTGTTCATCGAATGGCGGGTGGTAGGAAACAATAAAATGCAATCAAGTTCTAAGTTCCTTTGCAAACTAGCCCAAGACTTGGATGCGGACCTCACATTTCTATTAGAGATGATGGAATTTGGTGCGCTTTGGTGTCATACATCTTCTTGCACATACACTCGAGCCATTTTATTGGAATCCGAATAGGTTGTACCATTAGAAAATGCATACCCTTCGTTAATCGATCCATGATAACTCAGTCGTGTGGCGGTATTCTTTCTTGATGACTTCGGCAAGTGGCTTACAAGTCCATGGTTATATGCTCCTATTCATTCTTTGATCGAGCACTACAACTCTTATCACATCATCTAGGACCCATATCATCTTTACTGGTTGTCATTCAATTGAGTGTATTGTGCCATACTAATGTCTTTGGTCGGATCCCTAGCTCCATCTTTGGATACTAGTCCACAATCGCAAGGTGAATTTCTCATCTCTATCTACCACAATCGAGTTGATGGATTTATATACTAAAAGCATTATGATTGGTATATTATGTACAAGGTCGATTGGTTAATATACTGGGAATAATAAATGTTGTATGTTCATCTCCTGTCTGAATTAACAAACATGTGTCACAAACGCAATTATCCTCTTATCTCGTCGATAAGGAGATCATACGGTGTATAGTAGATCATGGAAGATCGTTTGACCTAGCGAGATATAAATAGTTATCACAGCTGAGACAGTTCCAGGATAAACTGTCGGTGTAGGCTGCAACATACGCAGTAATAAGCATCTTATCTTGGATGGCTTGGTATGCTGGTGTGGGGCACACATTGATAAGGACCTAAGTCGAGATCTATTCTTTTATCTGACATTAAAAAAATCCAGATCTCTATAGCTTGATGAGATCCTAAGCCTATATGAAGGTATGGAAGTATATGCAGATTGTGTTACTTTGAGTTGCAGTGAAAGGCTCTGGTTGAGCTTGTATATCTGTATCTTGGGTAATAGCAGTTTTTGTATGACTGTCTGGTACTGGAACTAGGTAACCACATCCATATAGGATGGTGACTGATAAACACTCACTTTGTGCATTTTACTGATACAAATTTGCTCACTTTTGACCTCAGATTGATGTATTACGTGATAGTTTCATGCATTATCTTTATTCTTTAAGGAAATATTACGTTTGGTTTGGTTTGTGGTTATTTATGCAGATTTTATGCACAGTTGAGTTGATTTTGAGATTTAATCAAGTACCCTGGGGGACAATCGATGCTAACCTGTATCGGGAAAAGGAAGGAGTCAGAAAATAACGAAGGACTCGCCAATTTCGCGTTCGTGAAGACATCGGCGACCCAAATGATGCACTCGGCGATCGCCGAGTTTGCAGATTGGTCGCCGAAGTGGGAAATTCTTTATTTTCTCACGGCACGAACTCGGCGACCCAAATGACGCACTCGGCGATCGCCGAGTTTGCAGATGGGTCGCCGAGTTTGGAAAGTTTTCGATTTGTTTCGGGATGAATTCGGCGACCCACGCACACAGACGGCGATCGCTGGTCGGGCAAGTTGGGTCGCCAGTTATGGCGCGTTTTGACGTATTCTGACAAATCTGAGACCCAAAATCATATCTTTTCAAGATTTAAAAATCCCCAAGTATAAATAGGACTTCCCAGGACCAAAAGAGGGTTCCTTCACCTTATTTTTAGAATAGAGAGAGACGAGAAATCGCAGGGATTGAGAGAAAACTTGAAGAGCATTCCAGAATTTGAAGATTGAAGATCACGGGTTTTTGATTTTCATGTTCTTCCTTTCTATGACTCTTTATTTCTCTGTTTTCTTAGAGCTTAGCATGATTGGCTAAGTTTTCTGTGGATTCTAGGGTTTGAACCATTATTGAGCTTCATTCAATATATTATGTAATTCGATTTTCCTTTTTCATTGATGTTCTGATTTCATTTGGGGTTTTCATTAATTACATGATATTGGCCATTGAATATGATTTGAATTGATAGTTTTTGAACCGAGAGGTCTAAGTTGTCAATTAAGATGCAAATAAATCAGATTTATTAGAACGATTGTCCGAGAGGAAATTGAACTTTTGAAGGGTTATTAAATCTAAGGTTTTTAATCAAGAGTAAAAGTCTGTTGTACGTCCGAGAGGAGTCACATGATCTTTTATTTCCATGTTATGGTTTAGAGTCCGAGAGGATCACCTGATAATACTTTCGCGATTAACTCACATCTTGAAAATTAAACTTGGAATTGAATTGCATAAATAATTGTTTGATTACTCATCAATGTGGATTGCCCTGGAATCCTAATCTCTCATTAAAGTTTTAAACTTCATATTTTTAATTGCTCATTAAATATTGCCTTTTCAATATTGCCTAGGAAATTAATAACCAAATTCAATTATTGGTTTATCTAGATAGTAGTACGATATTCATGTGTTAGTGCTTAGTTATACTTCGACCCTGCAATCTTCGAGATCGATAAATTATTACTTGCCCACTGCAGTGGTCTGTACACTTGCAGAATAGCGCATTGTGAAACGCGCTATCAAGTTTTTAGCGCCGTTGCCGGGGATTGCACAGATTTATAATTGCCACTAGCTCCGATATTACGCTATTTACTCTAGATTTTATTTTACGCACTGTTATTAAATTTTTCAATTCCTTTTCTGTGTTGGTCACTGTGTGTTCTCCTGCAGGTAGTATATGCAAATCAGGTCAAAGGTCCAGTTCTTGAACCCATAGATCCGGAGATCGAGTCTACCTGTCGAAGGAACACTGCACGAAGAAAGTTAGCATTTACTATAGCTAACGATCAGGCGACACAGATTGCTGAGCTGCAGAGGCAGCTGCAGGAGATGAATCTAAAGCTGCAACAAGAAAATCCTCCAGAACTGCCGAGACAACCTACTATCGATGAGATGTACGAGCCTATGACTGATAGGCATCGTAATGCAGACTTTGGACTGAAGGTGAACAAACCTAATTTTGAGCTGAAGACTGGTCTGATTCACACTGCTCAACAGAACCAGTTTGGGGGATTTCCATCTAAAGATCCTCATTTGCATGTCCAGAAATTTCTACTACTCTGTGACACAGTCAAGCAAAATCAGGTGCCAATCGACTACATCCGGCTACACCTCTTCTCATTCACACTGCGTGACAGAGCTCTGTCATGGTATCTGTCACTGGACCGCAGTGAAATCTCATCCTGGGAGGAGCTCTGTAAACTATTCCTGATCCAGTTCTTTCCGCCGAGTAAGACCATCCAACTACAGATGCAGATAGGCCAGTTCAGACATTTCTCGGGGGAAACTCTTTATGAGGCATGGGAGCATTTCAAGGAGTTGCTTCGCTCCTGCCCATGCCATGGGTACACTAAAAAACAACAAGTCTGCTATTTCTATGCGGGGCTTGATGAGGAGACTTAGAAGCATGTCAGAGCTTCAGCTGGAGGATCCATTACTGCTAGACCTCCACATGAAGGACTTCAACTGTTGGAAATAATGGCGAAGAGTGAATTTAATTGGCCAGCAGACATAAAGGAGCGCAGGATGATAGCAGCAGTCGATGATACTGGGGACCTAGCTGCTAAAATAAAACTGATGAGACAGGAGGTAGCTGCTTCTACGAAGTCTATGGAGATCCGCCTTGCCAAGTTGGAGAATAATCCGCCTCAAAAGGGATATGAGCAGGGAATCGAGATGCAGATGGAGGATATAAATTATGTGAACCAGAGGAATTTCAACAACAACAGAGGATATCCAATGGGGAACATGACTTATCATCCTAACAACCTGAACCACCCAAATTTCTCCTATGGGAATCCGAAAAATGCCTTGCAGCCTCCGCCTGGGTTTAATGCAAATCAAGGGGTGACAAATGAACCCAAGGAGCCGAGTATGAGAGAGCTCCTGACCCAGTTCATCTCAGCTTCCAATACCAAGAACACAAAAATGGAGGGAGAAATTTCTCAGCTACAGAATGGTATGGGGGAGATGGGGAAGCACATGAAGCAGATGGACACTCAGATATCTCAGATTGCCAATATTCTGGGAAATTAGCATACTCCTGGACAATTCCCCAGTAACACTATTGTAAATCACAAGGACCACTGCAACGCCATCACTACTCGCAGTGGGAAGGGATATGAGGGCCCATGTATGCCTGTCGACACGTCACCTGTGCAACCTGAAGTTGCACAGCCTTCTCCTGTTCTTCCTGAAGAAGAACAGACTCAGAAGAGCAAGGGAACTTGTCCTGAAGACAGTTCCAAACCAGCTGGTCCCGTCGCTGGTCCCTACCCACATCGATTTGTCAAGAAGCAAAAGGTGGAGAGATACAAGAGATTTCTGGAGCATATGAAGAAGATCCACATCAATCTCCCTCTGATTGAAGTTGTACAGGAAATTCCTGGGTACATGAAGTTTCTGAAGGATATGGTTACCCAGAAGAAGCCCTTTGGAGCATTCGAGATTGTGAATTTATTTGAAGAATGCAGCGCCATTATTCAGAAGAAAATGCCGGTAAAAAGGGCTGATCCTGGCTGTTTTTCTATCACCTGCGTGATTGGGGGGCAGACCTTTGAGTAGGTGCTATGCGATTCAGGGGCCAGCATCAATCTGATGCCCCTTTCCATTTTCAAGAGGCTAAGGATCGGGGACATCAAACCGACCACCATCAAACTTCAGATGGCTGACAGGTCGGTGAACTACCCTAAAAGGGTAGTAGAGAATGTACTAGTGAAGGTCGGGGAATTTATTTTCCCAACTGATTTTGTGGTCCTAGACATGGCAGAGGACCAAAATATTCCGCTCATTCTTGGGAGGCCTTTCCTCAACACTGCTGATGCCCTCATTGATATCAAGAAAGGAGAGCTCACGTTGAGGGTGAACGACGAAAAGATCACTTTCTCCATCTACAAGGCCATGGAGCGCCACGACTCAGATGACTGCTTTGAGGAGTGCGATATGGTTCAGGTTTTGTATCCCTGTGATCCTTCATTTATTTCTACTGATTCTCTAGACTTTGGGGTACAAAATTTTGTTTATTCTTGTGATGACCTGTATGATGCTTGTGATGAGTTACTAGAATCTGTTCTAGCATTAGATGATGCAGGTGTAAAGAGCAAGGTGGAAAGCGCTCACTTTTTGAAGCTAAGGAGCGAGGAGGAAGAAGAAGAGGCTTGCAAGAAGGCGCTAAAACCGGATGAGAAGAAAGAACCACCTGTGCTGGAGTTGAAGCCTCTACCGAACCACTTGAGGTATGCATATTTGGGTGAAAATGACACGTTTCCGGTAATTGTATCTGCTACCCTTTCTACTAGTCAATTAGATAGATTGCTAAGGGTATTGAGAGACCACCAATCTGCTATTGGGTGGTCATTATCTGACATCAAGGGTATTAGCCCTTCTATCTGTATGCACAGGATCTTACTCGAGGATGGATATAAGCCCAAGGTGCAACCGCAACGAAGGCTAAATCCAATTATGCAGGAAGTGGTGCGGAAGGAGGTGATGAAGCTTCTAGATCCTGGCATGATCTATGCCATTTCAGACAGTGAATGGGTAAGCCCCACCCAAGTGGTAGCCAAAAAGGGGGGAACAACAGTCATTAAGGACGAGAGTGGCCAGGAGATCGCTCACAGGCCTGTCACAGGCTGGAGGATGTGCATCGACTACAGAGCATTTAACAGTGCTACACGTAAGGACCACTTTCCCTTACCCTATATTGATCAGATGCTGGATAGGTTAGCGGGGTATGAATTCTATTGTTTCTTAGATGGTTATTCTGGTTATAACCAAATAGCGATAGCCCCTACGGACCAGCATAAGTCAGCTTTTACATGTCCGTATGGTATATTTGCTTATAGACGCATGTCTTTTGGTTTATGTAATGCTCCTGCTACATTTCAAAGATGCATGATGTCCATTTTTAGTGGACTTGTAGAAAACATCATGGAAGTATTTATGGATGATTTTTCAGTGTTTGGTCATTCATATGATAACTGTTTAGAAAACCTGACCACTGTCCTGCAGCGCTGCCAAGAAACTAACCTTGTTTTAAATTGGGATAAATGCCATTTCATGGTAAGAGAGGGTATTGTTCTTGGCCACAAAGTTTCAGCTGCAGGTTTGGAGGTAGATCAAGCCAAAATTGTGGCGATCTCAAAACTGCCACCGCCCACCAATGAGAAGTCAATAAGAAGTTTTCTGGGGCATGCAGGCTTCTACCGGAGGTTTATCAGGGAGTTTTCAAAAATCTCTAAGCCTCTGAGTTCTTTACTTATGAAGGATGCAAAATTCATTTTTGATGAACACTGTTTGCAGGCCTTTGAGAAACTGAAGCTGGCCCTCACAACCGCTCCAGTACTTATCTCACCAGACTGGTCAGAGCCCTTCGTCTTGATGTGCGATGCCAGTGATTCAGCAGTTGGAGCTGCTCTGGGGCAGACAAGGAATAAAATTTTTCGAGTAATCCACTACGCCAGCAAGACCTTGGATGAAGCTCATGTGAACTACACCACTACTGAGAAAGAGCTACTGGTTGTGGTCTTCGCCTTCAACAAATTCCGGGCATACCTGGTTGGGGCAAAGACGGTGGTGTACACGGACCATGTTGCGATCCGATATCTGTTCGCGAAGAAGGAGGCAAAGCCGAGGCTGATCCGGTGGATTTTACTGCTGCAGGAATTCGACATGGAAATTAAAGACCGGAGAGGCTGTGAGAATGTGGTGGCAGACCACCTGTCGAGACTGGAGAATCCGGTGGAGGGAGATGACCCGAAGATCTGGATTACTGAGGTGTTTCCAGATGAGCAGCTGCTTGCTGTGGAGGAAATAGATCCATGGTATATGGATCTTGTGAATTTTTTGGTTGCAGGTGTCTTGCCACCTGATCTGACTTCCCATCAGAAGAGGAAATTTTTGCATGACTGCAAATTTTATTACTGGGACGAGCCATTCCTCTACCGCCGATGTGCTGATTTGGTGATCCGGCGATGCATCGGGGTGCAGGAGCGAGAAAAGATAATGGGGGACTATCATTTATCCCCCTACGGAGGCCACTGTGCGGCAAATAGGACAGCTGTAAAAATCCTCACCAGTGGATTTTATTGGCCTACTATTTATCGCGACTGTCAGAGATTTGTGGCCAGCTGCGATAGGTGTCAGAGGACGGGGGGCATCTCAAAGAGGGATGAGAGGCCACAGAAATTCATGCTGGAAATAGAGCCGTTCGACGTGTGGGGTATCGATTTCATGGGACCATTCCCTAAGTCCCATGGATATCAGTACATCATGTTAGCTGTGGATTATGTGACCCGGTGGATAGAGGCTATCCCCACTGTGACAAACGATTCCAAGGTGGTGCTGAAGTTTTTGCAGAAAAATATCCTGACCCTTTTCAGAGCACCGCGCGCACTACTGAGTGATGGGGGGTCACATTTTTAAAAACAGATGGCTGGGGAGTTTACTGGCAAAATATGGAGTTCATCATAAGGTCACATCTCCATATCACCCCCAGGCCAACGGGCAAGCTGAATTGGCGAACCGGGAGATAAAGCAGATCCTAGAGAAATCTGTGGTTTCTAGGAAAGACTGGGCCACTCGTCTGGATGATGCTCTGTGGGCATACAGGACTGCATTCAAGACCCCAATTGGTATGTCGCCTTACCAATTGGTGTTTGGAAAGGCATGCCACTTACTAGTGGAATTGGAGCAAAAGGCGTATTGGGCAGTGAAGAGGATCAATTGGGACTTGAAGACTGCATCTGAGCAGTGATGTCTACAATTGACGGAGTTAGAGGAGTTCCGGGCTGAGGCATACGAGAGCTCCAAACTGTACAAGGAGCACGTCAAGAGGTTTCATGACCGGCATATTCGCAGTCGCAGTTTCAACCCGGGGGATCAGGTCTCGCCTTCGGCTATTTTGCTGGTAAACTCAAGTCTAGATGGTCTGGTCCTTACATAATTGAAAGAGTCAATTCTAATGGCACACTAGACTTGGTAGGATCTGATGACACACACTTCACCGTTAATGGTCATAGGGTGAAATCTTACCTGCAATCTGAATCAGTGTCTACCATCCATGAACTTTATCTCTCTGACTCTTAAAATGTTTCTGAGTTGTCTAGCTATAGACAGTAAATAAAGCGCTTGTTGGGAGGCAACCCAACCTATTTCCGGTTTGTTATACAGTTTTGGTCAATTTGGAGTCAGTATCTGTGTTAATTAGTTTGTTATGCTCCTGTTTTGAGTTGGTTTACCCCATTTTCCATAGTTTACGTTCACTTTTGGTTGTTGAGTTTATTGGGTACAGGAAAGGAGATCAAAACGCAAAAATATGCTGCGGAATGCAAAATCGGCGACCCAACATTCACGATCGGCCATCGCCGATCGGGATGTTGGATCCTGCATTCTCTATCTGATTCTTATAATGATTTCATCGAGTCCCTCGGTACCAGGCACGAGTTTACTCTTCCTGAGTTACTCTTGGCCCTGATGAGAGAGGAATCTGACCTGATAGCATTAGAATTTGCTCCAGCTTTGTCAGCTTTTGACAAGACAGTTGTTGAAGCAAAGGAAATGCTTAAAAGGTTAGATGAAGCTGATCTAGCAAAAGATGTCATCAGGCCATGAAAACGCAAGCGAAGTGAAGTAGATTGTCTAGTACCTAGCACGGGTAGACAAGGTACATCATGTGCATTTATAACGAAAACATGTTTAGCATCAGTTTCTACCCATTCTTGGGTAGTGGATACTGGAGCTACTGATCATGTTTGTTATACTTTGCAGGGGTTCAGGCCGACAAGGCAGCTGAAGCATGACGAGATTACCATCTCAATGGGCAGCGGAGAGCGAGTCTCAGCAGTAGCCATTGGAGATTTTACTTTATGCTTTGAAACAATGTTTTGATTTTGAGAGATGTTTTATATGTGCCAGTTTTTCCGCAGAACTTAATTTCAGTTTCCAAGTTATTTAGTGATGGATATTCAGTTATTTTTTATAGTGGAGTTTCTATCAATTGTAATAACGGTGTTATCTGTCGTGGCAAACTGATTGACTCTCTCTATATCATTGATTGTATGCATAAATCTTTCGTAAATGTTGCAAACTCATCCAATAATAATAATCATTTAAAGAGAAATTTTTCTTCCGATGAGGATCAAACATATCTCTGGCACTTGAGACTAGGTCACATCAATCTAAAGAGGATTAAAAGATTAGCATGCGATGGGCTCTTGGATTCTTTTCAAGTGGTACCGCATCAAATCTGTGAATCCTGTATAGAGGGAAAGATGACGACTAGGCCTTTTAAGGCAAGTCAGTCTCTAGCAGAGGATGTGTTGGAATTGATCCACTCTGACTTGTGTTGACCAATGTCCACGCAAGCTCATGGAGGTTATGAGTAATTCGCCACATTCATTGACGATTACTCAAGATTCAGATATGTCTATTTGCTTCGCCACAAGTCTAGATGCTTTGAGAAATTCAAAGAGTTTAGGACTGAGGTAGAAAAGAAGCTAGGTAAGACTATCAAGACACTACGATCAGATCGTAGTGGAGAATACCTCAGTAACGAGTTCTTGCAGTACTTGTCAGACAACGGGATTACATCACAGTGGACTGCACCAGGAACCCCTCAACAAAATGGTGTAGGGGAAAGAAGAAATAGAACTCTCTTGGAAATGGTCAGGTCAATGATGAGTTATGCAAGCTTGTCGATTTTGTTTTAGGGATATGCCTTGGAGACAGCGACCTATTTGCTTAACTTGGTACCTTCTAAATCAGTTCCTAAAATGCCTCTGGAACTTTGGTATGGGCAAAAGCCAAGTTTGAACAGAGTGAGGGTTTGGGGTTGTCCAGCATATGTGCTGACAAAGGAACCTGATAAGTTAGAAAGTAGGTGTAAGCTGATGATGTTTGTAGGATATCCCAGGAAAACGAAAGGTGGTTACTTTTATTGTCCTGAGAATCAGAAAGTGGTTGTCATTACCAACGAAAGATTCTTGGAGGATGAATATGTAAGAAACCACAGATCCAAGAGTGAAATTATCCTCCACGAGCTTGAGGATAAGGAAGCGATTCCATCAGGAAAGCCCAGTGTAGTAGTAAATCCACCTGTAATAGGTGATGCAATACCAACACTGCCACTAATGCAAGGTATGGGACCAACGGGTACTGTGCCAACTACTGACACGGTTCAGATGCCTCGTCGCAATGGGAGGGTTGTCCACCAACCCGAGATGTATATGTTCATGGGAGAGTCCTCTGACTTGATCCCGGAAAACGGACTGGATGATACCGATTCCTAGACATATGACGAGGCGGTATCTGATAAAGATGCAGACAAATGGCTGATTGCCATGGATTCGTAAATAGAATCCATTACGGCTATGGATGTATACTTGAAAACTGATTTGCCAGATGGCAATCGAGCCATATGGTGCAAATGGGTATACAAAAGAAGGAAAGGAGCGAATGGTGAAATTACAGCTTGCAAAGCAAGGCTGGTGGCGAAAGGTTATAGTCAGAAAGAAGGTGTAGACTATTACGAGACCTTCTCACTGGTAGTCATGCTTAAGTCCATTCGTATACTCCTAGCCATAGCAGCACATAAGGACCTAGAGATCTGGCTGATAGATGTCAAAACCGCATTTCTAAATGGGACCTTGAAGAAGGTAGGGACATCTATATGCAACAGCCAGAAGGTTATGTTCAGAAGGGCGAAGAACATTTGGTCTGGAAGCTAAAGAAGTCGCTGTATGGACTTAAACAAGCTTCACGGTCATGGAATCTGCATTTTGATGAAGTGATTAAATCCTATGTAATTTCACAATGTTCAAACGAGAGTTGCGTGTACCGTCTATGTGTCAGCAGAAGCGTGGTGTTCCTTGCACTTTATGTAGATGATATTCTCCTATTTGATGACAATGTGGAAGGATTGTCAGTCATAAAGGGCTGGTTATCCGAACAGTTTCATATGAAGGACCTTGGGGAGGCAGGATACATCCTAGGGGTAAGAGTATTGCGGGAGCGCAATAAGAGGATGCTGACCTTGTCTCAAGGATCATATGTGGATACTGTGATTGCCCGTTTCAGCATGCAAACTGCCAAGAAAGGTCTGTTACCCTTCAGACATGACATACATCTTTCCAAGGATCAGTGTCCGGTGACACAAAAGGAGAAAGATGAGATGAGCAACATTCCGTATGCATCGGCCGTGAGGAGTCTCATGTATGCAATGCTATGTACGAAGCCAGATATCTACTTTGTTGTAGGCATGGTAGCAAGATACCAGTCTAACCCTGGACAGGCGCATTGGACCGCGGTAAAGCACATTCTCAAATACTTGAAAAGAACTAGAGACTATTATCTCGTCTATCAGTGTGAGGAGTTGTGCCCTGTGGGTTATACATATTTGGATTTCCAGGAAGACGGAGGCAAAAAGAAGTCCACCTCTGGCTATGTGTTTACATTGGGAGGTGGGGCCATATCATGGAGGAGTGCAAAGCAGAAGTGCATTGCTGACTCCACCATGGAAGCAGAATATGTAGCAGCTTCTGAAGCTTCAAAAGAAGCATTATGGTTTCAAAACTTCCTTCTGGAGTTGGACGTGATTCCTAAGGTGACCAAGACCATCACGGTATAATTAATTAATTAATTTAAATTTAAATTATTATTTAAAATTTGCTAATCTCTTTCTTTTATTTAATTTAAGTTAAAGCATGATATTATGTAATTATGTCTTGTAAGTTGCACCATAGATTATTAATTACTAAGCATGAATATAAATTCACAATTAGGATATATTTTCCTAGGCATGTAAATATTATTTTAAATTATAAATATACCCATTGAGAAGATAATTTCATATCTTTTAAATTTTAGTTAGGATTATTCCTAAGATAATCATATCATATCTTTTTAAATCTTTTCATGATCTTATAAACCCTAATTAATTAGTATAAATAAACCCCTCCACCCATTATTATTCTTCACGCCAAAAAAAAGAAGTAAACAATACGAAGATCTATTCCTAAGCAATTGGAGTCGTCAGGTACAATTACTTCTATGGAGCTTTTAGATTTCTCAAATAATATGAAGTATTGGCATGCTTATTATTTTATTCCATTCCCCTTTAATGGAGTCATTAAATTGCCCATGTATTTTTTTTCTTTTCTTTTTCCATTATTTAGCAATTAGCAAAGTAATTTATTTATCCCCGATTAAGCATGCCAATTAAGGTATATATATCAAGCATTTCAAGTTCTGCATGATATTCTAAAAGTTACGAATTAATGATGGCTCAAAATAATAATCTTGGTTATATAATGGTGCGCCAACTTGTTTAGCGTATTATTGTTAAATTCTTTAAATCTTTATAATTTTGTAAAATGTCGTAATCTTGTTATGATATAATAATAATAATAATAATAATAAGGATGATGATGATAATAATTCATATGCTACCAATCAGTTATGTAGAATTATTTTATCTTAGTGCATCCATGTTTATGAATTTATAATAACTATGTACCTATATATTAAAATTATGCTAGGTGGTGCGCAAGACATAATTATATAATATCTCCCAGTGCTTTCAAGTGAAGTCAAGATTCAGGTGGGGTGTCATGTGGTGACTTTACATTATCCCTCTTATATGCTTTACTTGAATTTATGCATGTTTCTACAGCAACAGTTTGGTCTTCGGACTATCTATAGCAACAGTTAAGCCTCCGGGCTATCTATGGCAACAGTTTAGCCTACGGGCTTGGTCTTCAGACTATCTATAGCAACAGTTAAGCCTACGGGCTCTCTCTATAGCAACAGAATGGGTCTACGGACCACGACGGTTAATTGCATGCATTTTATTTTTGTATTGTATATAAATGTGGATATATGTGCCCCCACTGAGTCAATAGAACTCACCCCAATCTATTAACTATTTTTCAGACAATGGTTCGGGCGATGAGGAGTGATGCGCGATGATGGTGGTCAATAGATGGTTCAAGTTTTCATGCAAAGTTTTATATTCCTTTTATGCTTCCGCAGTTTAGAGTCAAACTATTATTTATTTTCTTTTAAATTACGTTTTTATTTCTCAAGACTATGAATATTTTCCTTTTATTTCTATGAAAAGTATGCATGTTTCACTCCCCTTTTATTTATGAAAATTGAGGCGTGACAGTGTGGTATTAGAGCAGGTCTACGTTTATTTAGACTTGTTAAATAAAATGAATGCATGTTTAGAAATGACCATCATCGCCATCTCCCGTCGTGCCAACAAAGGTAAAAGAGTCAAAAGGATTTTTTTCATTTTTTAAATTTTTTATGTCTAGTATAATTTATATGCATGAGTATTTTATAAATGTTATGTTTTTATAAATGTCATTATTTTATGAAGATCATGTTTTAAAATGCTATGTTTACTTCCACTTATGTCCTCAAAATTACATACTTATATAGCATTTGAGGAGAAAGATCTAGAAGCTGATTTACACATCTTGAACATGAAAGGCTTTGACGTGATTCTAGGTACGAATTAGTTAAGTTAGAATTTAGTAGTTATTAACTTATAGACTCTTGAATATGAAACACTATAACACAATTCTAAATATGGATTGTTAACTAAAAATCACACAATTATTAAATGCCAAGAGCGAGAAGTTATCTTCCAACAACCAAGGCAAAAGTCTTTCTCTTTTCAAGGAAGCAAGACAAGGAGATCACCGCATATTAGATCTGCAATGAAGGCGATCAAAATGGTGAGAAAGAATGACTGCCAAGCCTACTTGGTAAATGTATTGTGCTCAGCGGTGCTAAAAGTATCAATAGAAGACATTCGCGTAATGAGAGAATATCCAGATGTCTTCCCAGATGACATAGATGGTGTTCCACCAAACAAACAAGTGGAATTCACTATAGACTTAGTGCCAGGAGCAGCACCTATATCTAAAGCGCCTTACAGAATGGCACCGAGGGAATTACAAGAATTGAAGATTCAAATCCAAGAACTATTGGACAAGGGTCATACCAGACCAAGTGTATCACCTTAGGGCGCACCGGTCTTGTTTGTCAAGAAGAAAGATGGAACCATGAGGATGTGCATCGACTATCGTGAGTTAAATAAACTCACTATCAAGAACAAGTACCCACTTCCAATGATTGAAGATCTGTTTGACCAATTGAAAGGAGCTGGACTCTTTTCCAAGATTGATTTGAGGTCAGGATATCACCAACTGAAAGTCAAGGAAGAAGATATCTCAAAGACCGCATTCCGGACTAGATATGGACACTTTGAGTTCACAGTAATGCCATTTGGATTATCAAATGCACCTGCGGTATTCATGGATCTGATTAATAGGGTCTTCCATCAATTTCTAGATCAATTTGTCATAGTCTTTATTGATGACATTTTGGTTTACTCGAGAGATCAAAGTCAACACGAGGAGCATTTGCATAAAGTGTTGAAGACATTGCGAAAGGAAAAACTTTATGCTAAGTTCAAGAAGTGTGAGTTTTGGCTAGATCGAGTTATATTTCTTGGACAAGTGGTATCAGCACAAGGAATTGAGGTTGATCCATCAAAGGTCGAAGCTGTTAGCAATTGGAGTTCACCTAAAAATGCTAGTGAGATTCGGAGTTTCTTGGGCTTAGCAGGTTATTACCGACACTTTATCGAAGGATTCTCAAAAATTGCAAGTCCTCTAACCCAACTAATGAGAAAGGGAGTCAAATTTGAGTGGAAAGAGAAGTGTGAGGAAAGCTTCCAAGAAATGAAGATGAAGCTAACAACATCACATGTACTTACCATCCCAGAAGGTACTAAAGGGTATGTAATTTATTGTGATGCCTCAAAGCAAGAACTTGGATGTGTTCTGATGCAACATGGGAAAGTGGTAGCTTATGTCTCAAGGCAACTGAAGACACACGAGCACAACTACCCCACCCATGAGATGGAGCTAGCGGCAGTAGTTCATACACTAAAGATTTGGCGACATTAGCTCTATGGAAGCAAATGCGAGATATATTCCGACCATAAGAGTTTGAAGTATTTCTTCACACAAAAGGAATTGAACATGAGACAAAGAAGGTGGTTAGAGCTCGTTAAAGATTATGATTGCACCATCAACTACCATCCAGGTAAAGCAAATGTTGTAGCCGATGCGTTGAGTAGGATTTTCACCAACTTATCTTATTGTTCTTTGACTGATTGTGTAGTGTTTAGATCGTTTTTGTATCATTTTCGTGCATGAATTGGACTTTGTACTTGGAATGTCGTGTTTGATAAATCATGCAGGTTTTTAGTCGAAAAATAGAGAAGGATTAGAATTTTAGTTTCAGCACCCCGTCGATCGACTAAGAGGCTCGTTGATCGATGAGGCAAAGCACGCCAAACGCTCGACAAAGGGAAAAAGGAGATCGACGGAAGGAAAGTCAGCGTCGATCGCTGCCAATCCTCCTCGATCGACGAAGAGGTTCCAGGTCCAGCGATCGACGCCAAATAGCCACGGTCGACGCGCATGCGGGAATCCTAGTCTGGATCTGATTTGGAGATTAATGCATATCTAACCCAAGATACTGCTAGATACATCATTCACCTCTATAAATATTCATGTAAATTCATTTTTTGAAGAAGAGAGAGACCAGAGTTAGAGAGAGAAAAGAGTTAGAGCAATTACAAGAATTTATTATTGAAGAGTTTTTAGAGTTTTATGTTTGAAGACGAGTTTTTACGGGAAGATTTCCGGATTCCAGTTCTTATGCAATTCAGGTTGTATTTTTCTATGATGAATATTACCGTGAATATGTGTAACTAAATCCTTTCTCAGATTCTAGGGTTTCAAACTATCAACGTATGCTTGTTATGATTAATTGAATTATTTTCCCTTTCCCTTCGTAGTTTGTGAAATCTGTGCTTATTCATAATTCTGATTTGCTGATCACATCTTAGGATTATCTAGTTGATTACTTAAGACGTAACTGTGATAGTTTTCAATCGAAAGAGATTTTCACAATATAATTTGATTTCTTGTCGTAACTGAAGGAGATTAATTGTAGGAATAAATCTGTTGATCTTTGGAGTTAGTTAATTTATCTTGAGACCGAGCGGAGATAGGTAAATAATTAATCTACTTTACGAATTGTTCAACAAAGAAGTTCGTAATAATTTTCTGATGTTTCACTACGAAGAGGAATTAAAATTGGGAATTAATCAATTTATTCATACATGTCATACTTGATAGGTAGATATCCCTGGAATCTGTGCTTCTCTTATTTGACTTCAAAAGCTCTTTCAATTTCCTGTTTAATTTCCATTAGCAAGTATTGCGATTTCCAAAACAACAACAAAACTTTTTATCTGATTTTCCTAATCAGTATTTTCAAGAACGTTTGACTTAGTACTTAAGGTTTTTCGTTATTTCTTTCCCTGAGGGATCGATAATTTCATTTGCCGCTATATTATTAGCTTTGCTAAGTCGCAGGTTAAAAATATACGCGATCAAATTTTGGCGCCGTTGCCGGGGAAAGAATAGAATTAATCTTACTATTAAGTCTGTGATTGAAATATTGCTTTAGGCTGTAATTTTCGAACTTTCTGAATTTTTCTCGCATTTTCGTTTTTCTTGTCGATCGACGCTTCTTGGCATCGATCGACGAAGTCATTTTATTTCCGTCGATCGACGTTCTGTCTCGTCGATCGACGCCTTTGTAGTTTCAGAGGCTCAGTTTTCTTAATTCAGTTCGTTTCGTTTATTTTCTATTTTACCTCACTACCTCCTTTGCTGTACAGGTAGTGCATGAGTACAAGAGCTCGAGGAAAGGACCCGCTTTATTATTACCCGGATATTGAAGCCACTTGCAGAAAGATCCGAAAGAATAAGCGTGCTCAGGAAGGCTCGAGTAATCAAACAATGGAAGATAACGTGCCACCACCGGTTATTCAACCGCAATCACCAGTGCTAACTGCAGAGGAGCAGGCTGTACTTCTCCAAGAGGTCCAAGCTATGAGGGCACAAATCCAACAGTACAATCTGGAAAGAGACCTCGAGAGGAACAATCCGAATGGAAGGGATCTTCGCCATAACCCGTTGTTTGAGGACAATCCCGACAATGAAGAGGAAGACAATCAGGACCCTCAAGAGGAATCCGACGATGAGGAAGAAGAGGAAGCCATGCAGAACCGATACAAACCTTGGTTCAAGGAGACTGACTTCAAGATTGGCATCAATGCCAACAATTTTGAACTGAAGATCGGATTGGTGCAGATGGTGCAACAAAATCAATTCGGAGGAAGACCTACTGAGGACCCCTATGCGTATTTGGACAAGTTCATTATGCTCTGCAACACTGTCAAAATTGGAGGAGTCATCAAGAGTGCCATCCGAATGCGTCTGTTCGCATTCTCTCTGAGGGATAAGGCACAATCATGGTTCACCGCACTGGACAAAGGAAGCATAGGCACGTGGACCGAATTGAGGAACGAGATTCTAGGGAACTTTTTCCCTCTGAATGTTATCAGGCAAAAACGGAAAGAAATCATCAGGTTCGCTCAAAGGCCTGACGAGAGCTTCAGTGAGGCGTGGGAAAGATTCAAAGAGCTGCTGAGAGCCTGTCTTGGACATGGTTTTCCGCCAGGAGAACAAGCTAAGGCGTTTTATGAAGGGCTCAATGATAAGACAACCAAATTGGTGGACACCACTCTAGGAGACACAGTCATGACGAAAAGTGGAAAGAAAGCCATGGAGTTCTTCCAAAAGATGGCCAACAACACTCAACGGTGGTCCTCAAGCCGAACTCGGCCCATGAAAGCTGTCGAGAAAGTAGTGGAAAAAGCGGTGGAAAAAGTTGCCGAGCAACCCAATTTAGCTGCCGAGCTGAAAAAGCTCAGGGAAGAGTTTGCTAATCTGAAGCAGGAGAAAACAGTTGCTGCAGTTGAAGCAGTGCAGGGTCCAACCGAGGAAGACAATGCTGAGGTGAACTTCATTCAAAGGGGCGGTTATCAAAACAACTACCGAGGAGGATATCAGCAACACAATCAGCAGAATAACCAACCCTACACCTTCAATCACGCAAGGAATCACCCTGGGTTCTCCTATGCAAACCCTCAAGCTACAGAGCAACCACCACCAGGATTTGCCGTACAAGACGGAGTAAAAGTGGAGAAGAAGAAGTCAAATCTCGAGGAGATTTTGGCTAAATTCATGGAAGGCTCCACCGATACAGTAGCCAAGCTGAAGCAGGAAATTTCAGGGGTGAACACAAAGGTCGATCAGGTGCAAAAGCATGTGCAGATCATTGAAAATCAAGTCAGCCAGATCGCCGATGCCCTTGGAACTAAACACAAGCCGGGACAACTTCCAAGCAACACTCAGGTCAACCAAAAGAATCAGAATCAGAGAAACCAGGTGAACGCTATAACTCTGAGAGGGGGTAAAACCTACGAAGGGCCCAAGCAAGCAGGGACAGACACCCGAGATGAAGGAGAAGCCGAGGAAGAAGGAGAAGCTCCATCGATCGACGAAGCACCAAAGCATCCGTCGACCGAGGCTAATGCTCATCGATCAACGGCCGCCTCTGCTCTGCCAATGTACAAGCCGCCTCTGCCCTTTCCGCAATGGCTTGCCAAGACCAAGATGAACGAAAGGTATGCATGATTTCTGGAGAAAATGAAGAAAGTGCATATCAACATTCCATTGGTAGAAGCTCTTCAAGAAATGCCCGGGTACATCAAGTTTCTGAAAGACATGTTTTTTCAGAAAAAGACCGTTCTTGGAGCACGAGACGGTCAACCTGTTCTAAGAGTGCAGCACCATCATCCAAAAGAAGATGCCAATCAAAAGGGAAGACCCGGGTTCCTTCATAACCTCTTGTGTTATCGGAGGTGAGACCTTCGGGAAGGTTCTCTGTGATTCAGGGGCTTCGATCAACTTGATGCCGCTATCAATTTTCAGACGGTTAAAGATCGGAAGCATCAAGCCCACAACAATCTCTCTTCAGATGGCCAATCGATTAGTCACCTATCCGAAGGGCATCGTTGAAGATGTGTTGGTAAACGTAAAGGACATCATAATTCCCGTTGACTTTGTGGTGCTCGACATGGAGGAGGATCGGAACATTCCTCTGATCCTTGGAAGACCATTTCTGAAAACCGGAGGGGCATTAATCGACATCCGCGACGGCAAGCTGACGTTCCGAGTGAACAATGAGTCCGTCACATTCTCGATTTACAAGGCAATGCAGAAGCACAACGATGGAAGCTATGCAGAAGAATGCCACATGATCAACTATTTCAGCCCGGTAATGTCTTCCCCTTTCACCTGTTTCAAAAGTGAGCCGAATTTCCTGGAAAACTGCTTGCAACAATCCCTTTCCTCGTCCACAAATCTGGACGAAGCAACCGAGGAGATCATGGATCTGGTCATGGAGCTAGATGTGTTTGAGGAGGTGACTTGAGAGAAAGAGCTTAAAAGAGAACCGCTGCCCAGCCACTACAGCCAGTCCTTGTCGATCGAGTCCACTGCCTCGTCGATCGACGCTGCAACAACATCTTCGTCGATCGATGAAGATGCTCCGTCGATCAATGGCAAACTGGAGAAGCTGATTTCCAGCCCTGAACCACCAATTCTGGAGCTCAAGACACTCCCGCCACATCCCAGGTACGCATTCCTGGGGTCTGATAACACTTACCCTGTTATTGTTTCTGCTTATCTTTTACAGGGGAGTTGGACAAGCTGCTGCGAGTTCTACGGACATACAAGACCGCCATCGGATGGACTTTGGGAGATATCAAAGGGATCAGCCCTTCGCTGTGCATGCACAAGATCATCCTTGAAGAAGATGCCAAACCAAAGAGACAAGCACAACGACGTTTGAATCCCATTATGCAAGAAGCTGTAAAGAAGGAGGTTCTCAAACTCTTTGACCATGGCATGATCTACCCAATTTCCGACAGCAAGTGGGTGAGCCCTACATAAGTAGTAGCCAAGAAAGGAGGAATGCAAATAGTGAAGAATGACGATGGAGAAGAAGTAGCGAAAAGACCGATCACGGGATGGCGAGTCTGCATTGACTACCTAGCCTTGAACACCGCCACGTGCAAGGATCATTTTCCTCTTCCATTCATTGATCAAATGCTAGACAAATTATCTGGTTATCCTTTTTATTGCTTTCTTCATGGTTACTCAGGGTACAATCAGATAGCTGTGGCTCCTGAAGATCAACACAAGACGGCATTCACCTGTCCATATGGAGTGTTCGCCTACCGACGGATTCCCTTTGGACTATGCAATGCACCGGCCACCTTCCAGAGATGCATGATGGCAATCTTCCACGACTTGATCGAGGACATCATGGAGGTATTTATGGATGACTTCTCGGTTTTTGGTAGCTCATTTGATGTCTGTTTGCAGAATTTGGCTACTGTACTTGAGAGATGCACCGAGACAAACCTGTGCCTCAATTGGGAGAAATGCCATTTCATGGTTCGGGAAGGAATCGTGTTGGGACATCGAGTGTCAGCCGAAGGATTGGAAGTGGACAGAGCCAAAGTGACAGCTATAGAGAAGATGCCACCACCAACAAATGTCAAAGCCGTCCGAAGCTTCCTGGGTCATGCAGGATTCTATAGGAGGTTCATCAAAGACCTCTCAAAGGTATCCCGACCATTGTGTAACCTGCTGGAGAAGGACGTGTCCTTCGTTTTTGACGAAGAATGTCAGAAGGCATTTGAGAAGCTGAAAGAAGCGCTGGTAACTACACCAGTCCTTACCGCACCAGATTGGGAAGAGCCCTTCACATTGATGTGCGACGCCAGCGATTATGCTGTTGGAGCAGTTCTGGGCCAACTGAAAGGAAGACTCTTCCATGTGATTCAATACGCCAGCAAGAGCATGAATCCGGCCCAATGCAACTACACCATGACGGAAAAGGAGATGCTTGGGGTTGTGTATGCCTTCGACATGTTCCGGTCTTATCTGATAGGCTCAAAGACCGTCGTCTACACCGACCATGCGGCAATCAGGTATCTGTTCGCAAAACAAGATGTCAAGCCCAGACTGATCCGATGGATACTGCTGTTGCAAGAGTTTGACTTGGAGATCAAGGACAGAAAAGGAAGCGAGAACGTCATCGCCGATCACTTGTCAAGGCTCAAACCACCGGTCGAAGGGGACGATCAGCAATCGACAATCCGAGAGACATTCCCCGACGAACAGGTCTATGCCTTGAGGGACATGAAAGAGATGTATGAATCCAAAACCCCGTGGTACGCAGACTTCGCCAATTATATGGTCGGCGGCATACTTCCTCCGGACTCCTCTCCGTATGCAAAGAAGAAGTTTCTGCACGACGTCAGATTTTACTATTGGGAGGATCCCTACCTGTGGCGCAGATGTGCTGACGGCGTCATTCGCCGCTGTGTGCCCCAGTCCGAGTGGCCCAAAATCTTCGAAGCCTGCCACTCATCTCCTACTGGCGGCCACCATTCAACCAACCAGACTGCCTTCAAAATTCTTGCAAGCGGGTTCTATTGGCCTTCCATCTACGAAGTCTGTCGCAGATGGATAACGGGCTGTGATCGCTGCCAAAGGACCGGCAACATCTCGCGGAGGAATGAGATGCCACAGACTCCGGTGATTGAAGTTGAAATATTTGATGTCTGGGGGATCGACTTCATGGGACCCTTCCCGCCATCGCAAGGATTCACATACATTCTATTGGCGGTGGACTACGTATCACGTTGGGTCGAAGCCATTCCGACGGCCACCAACGATCACAAAGTCGTCATCAAGTTCCTGCAAAAGCTCATCACAAGATTCGGAACACCAAGAGCCCTGGTAAGTGATGGGGGATCACATTTTTGTAACATATGGCTTTCTTCTCTTCTTGCTAGGTACGGAGTAAAGCACCGCGTTACTACCCCATATCACCCTCAAGGGAACGGGCTGGCAAAACTATCCAACAGAGAAATCAAGCAGATTCTAGAGAAGACGGTAAAGCAAAGAAAGGATTGGGCGGCAGTCCTCGACGATGCACTTTGGGCATATCGCACCGCCTACAAAACACCGATTCGGACATCTCCATATCAGCTGATTTTCGGGAAGTCATGTCATCTTCCCGTCGAGATGAAGCACAGAGCTTGGAGGGCAGTGAAGGAATTAAATCTGGATTGGAGGACAGCTGCAGAAGAATGCGCTATGGCACTGAACGAATTAAAAGACTTTCTGGACAAAGCCTATGAGAACAACGTCATTTATAAGAATTGAGCGAAGAGGTTCCACGACAAGAAGATTCGCTCGCATGTTTTCCATTCAGGTGACAAGGTTCTCCTCTTCAAATCCCGTCTTTGATTCATGCCCGGAAAGCTGCAGTCAAAGTGGGCCGGACCATACACCATGATCTGCCAATTCAAGAACGGTGTAGTTGAATTAGCTGGCCAAGATGGAAAGAATTTCAAAGTGAACGGGCAAAACCTGAAACCATACTTCACCCCTCTTCAGATCGGAGCAGTGGAGAAGTATTACTTGAACCGCCCTTAAAAGCAAAGGTATTGTCGAGCTAGCGACAATAAACCAAGCACTGGTAGGGAGGTAACCCAATAGTTTCCTGCTTTATTTATTTCAGTTATTTTTCAATTCAGTCAAGTCGAGTCAGTTGAGTTTCATTTTTTTCTTTTTCGAGTTGTTTTGGGTACAATGCTCTTTGGCATTGATCGACGAGGAAATTCGGCCTCGTCGATCGACGAAGAAGCTCGTCGATCGACGCGAGCGTTGCTGAGTCGGACAGATATGGGTTTAAAACCCACTTTTCTTCATTTTTTCCTCACAAACACACGACGCACGCCGCTCTCACTCTCCCAAACACCACCTCGAATTTTTTCTCTCCAAATTCGTCAAAACCAACCACGGTATGTATCCTAACACTCTCCTCTTCGATTATTTCACATGTTTTGAAGGATTTGAGCATGATTTTTGATAAAAATTGAATTTGGAGCCCTTGTTTTCATTTTTGCAAATTTTGTCGATTTCGTTGCTATTCTTTGTGATTATTCAATATGGTTAGTTGTTTTGTCGATTTACTTACTTGTGATTGGTCTGCTGCTTGAATTTCATTGATTTCTACGTACGATAGTTTGGGGGATGATTTTTGTTGGGGGTGTTATTCTAGTTTTGTTATTTCTGGGATAAATTCTGTCAAACAAAAAGGTAGTATGCTAGGATAGAGTTTGAATTGCATGAATGTCGAATCAATTTTGCATGGGTAGGTTTGTTTCTATGGATTATTGCACAATTGAATACACTTACATTCGAAATGTTGTGAAAAATTGTGATGAACTTTGACAAATTTTTCCATTACCCTTGCAGTTTGACCATGGATTTTCGACCCACATTCGCCAAACAAGCTCATGAGAGGCGATACAGAAAATTTTCAGGAGATGAGTTCACTATCCGGCAGACACTATACCCATGCCCGGAGACAATGCAATTGCTAGGAATCCGAGCAGATGTAGAGGCTCTCTTGCAGAGAATTGATTGGAATGCTTGGATGACAGCCCGCTGGCCGACATACGCATCGCTTGTCCTGGAGTTTTTTTCCTCACTCCGCGTCTTTGAGGTTCAGCCGGAATCAGAACCAACCACAATTGGTTTCCAGCTTTTGAACCAGTACTACGAAATTCCAAGGGATGAGCTTGAAGAAATTTGGGGAGTCCATGTTGGGGGGGTCGGTTTTCTTCCCCCACACTTCGACATCGCCCATTTCTGGTCCCAGATTGCTTCTGATGCCAAAGAAGACCTGCGGGTGTTTGACTCGGGGACCTTGAAAGCGTCCTCCATCGACAACCCAGTTTTCAGATATCTTCAGAGATGCATGGGAGTGTCGATCACCGGCAGACATGAGAGCGGGAAAGTGAGAGTGGGGGAACTTTTTGCCCTCAATTGCATGTTGACAGGGGAGCAGTTTAGCTTTGCGGCGCTAGTCATGGACCAATGGCGGCATCAGATCAAGGCCACCAAAGGCAACATTTGGAGCGGGGGATTGATCACCCCGATTGCGGAGCATGTGGGGATCGATTTGTCACAAATTGAGTCCCTTGAGGACGACAACCGAGGGCTCGGCACTGGGACTCTGGTGAAGATGTTGATGCTTTCACCACGGGCGTCAGGTTGGTCTTTGCGGATGTCCAATGGGGACAGATTTCCACTTCCACAGCGGGACCTCACTCACGTCACCGATTATCACTTCCGTGATAATTGGTTGATGTGCACACCCGCCCACTTGAGGCTGATGGTCGGAGAACAAGGAGGCCCAGGTACCTCCAGACTTCGACACCGACCACTGACCCAGCCAGACCAGCGACCGCCGCAGACGCCCCCAGAAATGCCCGAGGAGGAGGAACCTCAAGATGATGAAGGTGGAGAGCACAGCCCTGACCGGACCGGCAGACGGCCGCTACACCACTTCTCGGGAGAGTCTTCATCTTCCGGGGTGGATCTAGCGACGATCTACCAGTTTATGCAGCAGCAGGCTGATTTGCATGCAGCAGAACACGCACGGCAGGCAAACTTTCGACAGAATGTGAACACGAGGTTGAATAACCTCGATGTTCAGATGCAGCGACTCCTCCTGAACACGCAGCCTGAGTCTGTCTACCTACGCCAGCAAAGAGAGTGACAAGACCGCCAACGGCGACTGCCCGTGTGGCCATCTCCCGATGTCGAGATGGAGGATCCTCCGGAGGAGGAATGAGGTACCGTTTCCTTTTTCCTTATCTAACTTTCAAACTTTTCCACTCCTTCGAGTGAAACAAGTTTGGGGGGATGAGGATAGGAAAAAGGAAATGTTTGTTTGTTTTCATTTTCTTGTTTTTTTTTAAATTTTTGTTGCTTCGTTGTTTTTCTGTTTTTGTTTTCGATTTTTGTTTTTTTTCTGAACCATCACCATCCTTGTTCTTTTGCTTCAGTGTGAACAATTGCTCTCTGCAAGGTCTTTTACTTAAAACTATTATTCTTGAACTCTTGATTTGTGATACTTGTTCTGTGTTGAATAAGTTTTGAACTCTTGATTTGTGGTACTTGTTCTAAGTGAATAGTCTGAGCATTGTTTAGGAGCTTTTGAACATAGGACAGTCGGAACTTTTTGATTATGATGGTGTTATGACTACTTACTTGTCTTTACTTAAACTAGAATTATTGATTGATAATCGAGATATTTGCTGATTAAGAATGATAATCTATGTGATAGAGTAGCCAATGATAGGAGCTGTTTTGCTTGATATGTTGATCTTTGAAACTTGAATTTTTGCAAGATAACTGTTCGAAATTGGATAATTATTGAGGAGTAACGAAAATTTCTACCTTGTGAGGAATTTGTGCCATTTCTTTCGTTTGATGAGTGACAAAGTTGTTAGATTTATTTCCTAGAATTTGACAATTTTCTCTCTTGAGGTTACATTAAGTGTGGTAATAGGGTGAAAATGATTTTAAGCATGTTCTTTCGTAGCCCATTTCCCATACACTAACCTTAAATCTTCACTTGTAGCCCCTTTGAGCCTTGAATGAATTTTTTTCTTTGATTAGAAGGGTTGATGAATAAGATGATTGTGATTTATTGGATGGTGTGAATTGTGGGAATGTGATGTGAGGCCATGTGCGAAATAAAAAAAGAGAGGAGAGAAAAGAAAATTTTTTAGGGGTTTCCATGGGAAAAGTTAGAAAAATGAACATTGGTGAAAAAGAAAGAAAATGAGGGAAACTTACTTATGTTGTTTATAAATAACTAAGAGCAAGTTCTTAGGAACCCCGAGAATGATGAAAAAAAAAAAAGGAAAAGAACAAGATTGTGTGTGAAAATAGAAAAATGATGTGGTTATGATATGCTTGGGTCTTTGGGTTTGATTGAAATATTTTGAGTCACTTAGCCAAAAATATCCTACCTATTAGGTGAGCCACATTACAACCAAATAAAGACCTTTCTGATTCCCTGAAAAGCCACATTAACAAGCAGTGGAGAGATGAGAAATTTGTCAAACCTATGGTGAAATAAGCTAAAACTTTGATTGTGTGAATTTCAAAATCCTTTTGCTTGATTGAGCGATGAGTGCAAACACTGTCCGGTGAGGTTTCTCCTCAATAGTTTACCAATAAGAATTTGTTTGGATTGCATGATTTTTGTGAATAAGTGAAACTTAAATTGCAAAAGAGGTTTGTGAGGCATTGCACACTTGTATCTGCATTTGATTGGAATTCTTTTCTGTGAATTGATCGAGGACGATCAATAGTTTAAGTTTGGGGGAGTTGATAAGATAGAATTTTCACCAACTTATCTTATTGTTCTTTGACTGATTGTGTAGTGTTTAGATCGTTTTTATATCATTTTCGTGCATGAATTGGACTTTGTACTTGGAATGTCGTGTTTGATAAATCATGCAGGTTTTTAGTCGAAAAACAGAGAAGGATTAGAATTTCAGTTTCAGCAGCCCGTCGATCGACGAAGAGGCTCGTCGATCGACGAGGGAAAGCACGCCAAACGCTCGACGAAGGGAAAAAGGAGATCGACGGAAGGAAAGTCAGCATCGATCGCTGCCAATCCTCGTCGATCGATGAAGAGGGAAAGGTCCAGCGATCGACGCCAAATAGCCACGGTCGACGCGCATGCGGGAATCCTAGTCTGGATCTGATTTGGAGATTAATGCATATCTAACCCTAGATACTGCTAGATACATCATTTACCTCTATAAATATTCATGTAAATTCATTTTTTGAAGAAGAGAGAGA